>JBBPOE010000020.1:0-101481 GCA_038091295.1 Tylopilus felleus | reverse complement strand
TGAACCTCAGAACTGATCAATCTTGTTAGTTCGATTTCCATCCGCATGACCCTGACCACAATGACATGAAAGGTACAAATCGCTACTCGGATCACAGTTATCAGAGTTTCATCACCGCCGATCCCACGGCGAACTGTACTGTGTTGTCGCTGTTATCTCCGTATCGATGTATGGTCCCTTGCACACGGTCATTTAGAGCTCATTCATAATGGGGGCAGGGTTGACTTTCATATCGACTGGCTTCACCGCTGCGCCTCCACCTTTCCGCACTACCTACGGTCCTCGTGGTAGCGACCACGATGCTGAATGTGACGTCTAGGAACGCGACCGATGCAGGGAGCGGTGAGACTAGCACGAACCTCCTCAACGATCGCATCAATTTGATAGCGGCCACGACACTCCTTGGGGTTACCTATGGTATCATGATCACCCTCTACTGTATGACAACCTACTCCCTCCTCAAGAAGCTATTTCGACGCAATGCACGATCAGGATCGCACCCAAACTCTCTGTTGAGGTCCAGGATGGAATGGCGCAAGACACTGTTTTACCTTGCCTACACTTCTGTCTTGTTTGTTCTGGCGACATTGTATACCGCTGGCAATTCTCAGAACGCGATCGTGGCCTACGTCGATAATCGATTGTATCCCGGAGGTCCCTACCAATATTACACCATGTTCATGGCTAGCCAAAGCGTCATGGTCATGACCGACGTCACCTCTGTGGTAATACTTTGGATGACGGACGCCTTGATCGTTAGTCTCCATTTTCCAACACGTGTCTGAGAAAGCTGATGTCATAGATTGCAGCTTTGCAGGTTCATCGTCTTTTATTATCAAGTTCCGTATGCGAGATGGATCATCCCATTGCCGTGTGTAATGTACGTCGCGGTCATTGGTGAGTGAACGATGTTATGGATGGTCCGGGACCCACATCAAACTAATATGGATTCGCTTATAGTATTAAGCACCCTTGTCTTGCAGGGGGAGGCCGAGCTGGGCAAGATATTCTACCTCTCAGAGAATATGTTGCTTGCTTATTATGCACTCTCATTCTCTTTGAACGTCCTCTCAACGGTGTTGATTGCCGCGCGGCTGTACTGGCACAAGGTCCAGCTGGAACGCGTGTTTGGTGAGTATCGTATTCGAACGTTGAAGCCGTATCGGCTAACCGGTATCGTTCTATATCCATGTTACGTACATACTCGTCTCCCGTTCGGCTGCTCGCATTCGCCGGTCTTCCGCGGCGTTAGGTCCAAGAACGGAATCCCCCTACATGAGTATTGCGACAATGCTGATCGAATCTGCGGCGCTTTACGGCGCATGGTCGCTCCTGTTTTTGATTCTCTGTATCCAGCATAGTCCAGGACAGACGATCGTTTTGGCAACGATGAGCCAGATTCAGGTAAGCTGTTGCATGAGTGGAGGGTCCCATCGATCCATGGATGCGCGGATCCGATTTGACGAATTTAATCTTAGGTCATCGCACCGTTATTGATCATACTCTGGATTACTCGCGGAAAGGCTTGGAATCATGGCAAGACTTACGGCGAGGACGATGAGGAGGCGCCAGAGCAGTCCCACCCGAGTGGCGCCGTGAGGCTCAGTTTTGGTACTCGGCCCACGCGTCTTGTGGGCGAGTTTGGCGTGGACGACGTGCATCCGGATACGAGTCGGAATGCGTCGTGGAGCACGGTCGTCGGAGGTAGTGGGGCTGGGCACCGAGACGACGACGACGACGACGACGACGTCAACGTGACCGAGCTTCGGCTGTGTAGCTCTCAACCATCTAGCGTTATCGACGATCTCAAAGCATGACGGTCGAGATAAAGACTTACATGCGAGAAGAAGGGTCAGCGAAGACGTCCCCCATGTGCTTGATCCCTGGCAGTCGACGTCCACCAACTTTGATCACGCTTGCCTCGTCTGGAGGCTATCCGCTCTTTTCTTTCCTTCTTTCCTTCTTTCCTTCTTTTTTTTTGACATTGTCGATAGGTATACCCGCGTACATATACCCGCCCGTTGTTGGAGGATGTTTTCCCAGCATGCACACCATTTGTACTACCTGCAATTCATGCATTGTTTCATATTACAGCCAGAAGGGATCAGCTCTGAGTTGCTCGCTACAGTCAGTTGGTAACACTAAGCAGAAGATAAGCGACCAATCCACAGATGGAAGTCTGAACAACTTTTCAATTGTCCGAATATATACTAGACGTGGTCGAACGATAAATAGTACATCAATTATCTTGGTCATCTAGGCGACATATGTCAATGTATATGCATAATGAGGATCGCGAACCCTATATGCACCAGAAGGTTTGAAATACGAACAAAGAGATATGAATGAGGTGCCAAATGAGATGAAACGTCACTCCGCTCAACGTAACGTTCGAGTCTGCTCCAAGCCTAGCTTGAGCGACTCTAACATCTCCAAATTCGCCTGCCGCTTCGTTTCGATCGGGCCTCCAAGGGCATCCTCCCACCATCGTTCGCCCTCGGGTATATCACGCCATTTACCCCGGAGGAAGGCACCAAAGTTGTCTATGCTTCCGTGAGGGGGAACCCGAAGCGCTTGGGCCTTGCTCCAATTCGGCGGGGGGTTGGCATGTGAATACGAACCGCCGTCACTCGGCGGTTTCGTGAATCCTTCCGATGCGAGGACGACAGCGGGGGGAACAGTGATGCGACCCATTTTGAAACAGACTTGGGACACGGCGACGCAATGCAAGGTCGCCCCGTCTGGTTCGACGATTGGAGCGCGGGGCGTACTCCCAGTTCCGTTGTTGTCTTGAATGATAGCGGCAAAGGCCTGTTCGACGTCGGCGGAACTATTTTGGACTCGGGCGTCGTTGGGGGTGGATGGGGTGCTGGTCTGGGGGGAGCGAAGGGTGGCAGATTGACGGCCGGGGCGTGTGACAAAGCGCGATACGACATATAGCTACAGAGAAAAACAGTGAACTGTCAACGCACGGAAAAGGATTGCAATAAGAGCTTGGCAGCGTTGACGAACTTACCCATTTATGGTCCCAGGCTCCGATTGTAAGCTGAACTTCGTACCTCGTTAACGGCGGGATTTCGCGAATGAAGTGATAGTGTGTTGCTGAAGGAAAAATGGTTCGAGGTTGTCAGTCTGACTTGTCTGCACTAGTGGACATGAGGTGGACACTTACCAGCAAGGGCTACCTGTCCTCTGCCATAACACCAGGCGAAGAACCACTCCATGATTGCCCTCACACGTGCTGAATCCAATGCCTATGTGAGGGCTGATTAGTTTATGCTGGGTAACAGAAGAAGAGACGTGCCTTGGCGTAACTTGAGTTGCTCAGGTGCATCAACATGTCGATATCATCAATACCTGAAGAAAGCATCCAATCACATGAGTCGGCACAGAAATGGATTTTCATTGATTTAAACGACGCACTTGCCCATCGCCTGTACACCGTAGTGACTTCGAATGGGTTGGCGCCGACAGGGGAGCGGTTTCCAACCCATGCGACGAGCGCACGCGTTCGTTCCTTCTTGGAGGCCAGTATGAGCTTGAAATGGAGTATCCAGAAATTTACTTTGGCCGAAAATATGGGCCCGAACACACGAGCTAGAAGGAAATAAAACATTTGTTGAGCCAGATATTCACGATATGGCCGGCAGGGACCGGTAGACGAGCGAAGGGGAAAGACTGCAGTGAGACTAGACTCACTGTGCCATACGAATGGCAAAGACCCAAAGTTGATGAGAAGGACGACGAAGGCGGCATACTTGAGGACGGAGAGCAACTTGGTGCGTGGTGAGCGGTCTAAAAGGGTCTTGAAACGTCTATATAATTCCGTGAGGTCTGCCCGCTGTGCGGGTATAGCGGGTATCTTTGCAAGAAGAGCGACGGTGTCCTTGGGTATGTATGGTGGCATTGGGATGCTGGCTTGTTCAAGGATGAGTTATCTTGAGCAGTGGGGTCCGAGTCATGCTTTTGTACTGCCTGTCAATGCTTAGTCGGCAGCTGTAACAAAACATTTCGGCACATCGGACATTTTTCGGGTATTGGCTTCTCCTGCCACTACATACTAGTACAGAGCTGGCATATAACCTTCTCCTGCCTCTGCTAGTCGGTGAACGGCGCCGCTAGCACTAACAAACGACGTGTCTTGTTCGCTTCGCGTCCCGTCAAGCACTTCGATCATGTCTTTTGCGAATTTGAATTTTTTCATTGTTTCGCTGACTTTGACTCGGGTATGCACAACGTTGGTCAACTTGAAGCTGCCGCCACTTGATCACTCCTTCATCCAGTCTTCCAGATATGCCATCGTCTTTTTCGTCGGCCCGAATACGTCAAAGTTGCTACCACTTCTATTGCGCGCCACTGGCACTAGTATATAAATGGCTCAGTGGCATATACGAGTCGTCCAGCCGGGTCTTCTTTGTGGCCTTCCTGGGTTTAACGGGTATGTACGATGTTGGTCAAGCGGACGCCACTAATTGCCCCTTAGTGACCTCATCGCTGGCGGAAATGCCGTCACTTCCATTGTGTTCCGCTGCTTTTGTACAAGCGGAAAACACTCCATGCAGCCCCCGGTGGGCAAGCGAACAGAGGTTCATGAAATTATGAGAGGAGGATGTGGGCGTTCTCGCCAAGTGCTAATTCCAGTCTTATGGTTCGGTGGCTTGGGTGTCACATAGTCCTCGTATCCATGCATCAATACGTTCAACGCAACCTGATAGGCATACGTTACAACGTATGTATCGCTCAGGTAAATCGCTCAGACTGGCCTGATATCAATGAATGCCAATCGCGAGACACCGTGAGGACATCGTCATGGGTTGCAAAACCTCCCTGTCGATAAAGGTATAACCTCTTTTTACTCACCGCTTGGTGTGTTGATGTCGAACAAGGTCTTGTTTGGGTTGTTTCGATTCAGAAAATTCCGACACGAATACTGGCGGGAAGCCCCATTCAGACAACATTTTATGCCTCAGCAGGCGGTTCAATCCTACTCACCGCCATGGTAAATATGGCACAGCCAAAGTTGTTCCATCCTCATACTCAACATGGATACAAATCAATAAGACAGGTGACATGCCAGTGATATCACAATACGAAATATCTGCATCAACGATGTTAACTTCACATCACGGTCGGCGCTTGCATCCCCTGCTCAAACCGTAACCCTGCCAGCATGACCGTATCATCCGCGACGTCGTGACCACTCACTGTGACGCACGATACCTTGCTAGCAAACGTCCCCTGGCCCACATCCACCCATCGGCCCGATCCAGTGTTCCCATGTTTGACTGCTGGCTCCACAGTATACATACCCCACGGCTCGTCCTTTTCTCGGGCTGCAAACACATTAAACTGTGCCCGACCATCGACGTGATCGTCCGAAACAAATACTGCCCAATCCGGTGCATCCAATGTCCCAACCACTACAAAAGAACACGTGTCAAGCTCGACAACGGATTTACAACACGCGACTCACCCAAAATCAAGTCTTCTCTTTGAATCGCATGACGTGTCGCACATACTTCCAGAATGACGCTCACGTGCTGCTTGAACCACGTCGTGGGTGCTTCTAAATGATCCATGTGCCGGTGCACCGTTCTTTCCACGCAGAAATGGGCCGATGGCTTTCCTTGCACAAGTGGAAACGTATACTGCCGTGCGATTCGTTCCCTAATTGACCTACCTCGTTAGTACCACCATGATTTACAAGCCACGAATACGTACGGATGCGACCGATCGCCTCGCGTCTTGAAGGTCAAAAACACGGAGATGGCATCAAGACCACGCTGTGTAACGCTCCGCTTGCCCTCCTCCCGCTTTTGTACCTCAAACCTGCCATACCCGTACATGGACGGTAACTGACGGAGTCGCTCATCGCAACTCTGGAGGGGATCCATCGCATTGAACAAAGTGATAAACTCGCCCTTGAGCTTGGAAAGGTATCCAACCGCCCCTAGTTCTACGCGTGTCGGAGACCACAGAGGCAGCGTTACTGAAAACCATGACATTTTGGTTCAGTAGTCAGATACTTTCAGGGGGTACAAACTCACATGAATTGTGGAATGCATGGTTTGATCCCGCAATGAGGCGATAATTTTCCTCGTTTCTCGCGTCCACATCCAATTTATTCGTCGGGGAGGGTGTGGTAGTGTTATTGTCTTGGTCTTCGAAGGTACCCGACGTCACTTTCGTCAAGACCTTCACAACCTCTGTGTGGGTGCTCGCGTCGACGTGGAGCACGGAACGACCATTTCCGAGGGTTGGCACGGGACTAGTCAACGATACATCCATCATGCAATTCATGCTTTCTTCCTCGACTTCAGTCCTCATGCTCTCAGAGGCAGTTTCATAATGTTCATCTGCAGGTGAAGAGTCTGTCGACGTGACAGGTGCGGACCCTATATTTATCGATGATAGCGAAGAATTGCAGATTTGCGGGCTTCCGTGAACATGAAGTGTCCAAACCTCTTCCAGAGAGGCAGCAATGCTCGAAAATAACGGCCGACGATCAGCATCGCGAACCCAACAGGATCGTACCAGATTCGCGACCGCGTTGGCAACGTCGTCGTACTCAGCGAGCATCGGAATCGGTGGACGCTCATTCTTGTCTACATCGACACCACAATCATCGTCGGCGTCGTATTGGTCGAAATGGGTGCACTTACCCATCACGAGCTCACGTATGGCTTTGTCGTCCAATGTCGGCCAGGGGAGTTCACCCATGCCAAGTATCTCGAGGCAGCATATTGCAAACGCGTACACATCCGCAGCGTTCGTCGGTCTGTCGTTGCCGGACAGCATTTCTGGTGCCTTCCATCGAATGTGGTCTGAAAAGAAAGGCGAAATGAGCTTTCACACGTATTAACCCAGTCTCGAACCCACAGGACTCAAGCTTCCCACATGCTTGATGCGCTTCGGATCTAATCGCGCACTGGCCAAAGTCCGAGAGAACACATTGCCCGTTTTCATCAACCAGCACGTTCGCTGCCTGTCAAAGGAGGGTTAGCCATTTGGATCCAATATAGCATGCAGATACACGGACCCTGAGCTCCCCGTGTAATACTCCGCATCCGTGCAAGTACGCCATTCCCTTGGCAATCTCATACATAAATCTCAACAGATCCAGACGCACTGTAGCCTTGTCTCCCACAACCACTTCTCCCGCTACCCTTGCGCGCTTGAGTGACGCCACGAGGTTGTCTCCGCTACAAAACTTGCTGACTATGAACCACGGCTTCTCCCCCGCCGTGCTGCTTGCACCATACAACGGCAACACATTCGGATGGTCGAGCGCGTTCCAAAGCTCAACGTGGCGCACAAACGCCTCTGGGGACACACTATGTGCCAACACCTTGATGATGACATCGAGTTTCCGCCAGTGACCGAGGTACACGTCCGAAAGGAACCCCATGCCAATCTTGCGCGTTCGAATAACCTCGTATCTGTTCGCCACGCATACGTGCGTGCATCAGCCATGAAACAAGGGAAGATAACAGTGACATATGTACCTCGTAATTGTCCAGCTTGGCAGTTCCGACGCACCAACAGCACCAGTACCTTCGCCGAGTCCTGCCTTCTCCTCCCCGCTTCGAGGTTGCTTCGCAGCGGCACTTGTCAGTCGCACCATCGCCTCAATCCCGCCTTGCATGAATTTCCTATCCAGCTCGGTGTTCTTCATATCCGTGCTATGCTCGCCATGTTCCAACGCGATAGTCCTGTTCCCATCCACCCCCGTTCCCCCGGCGTCCAACTCTCGCCGGAGCGTTTCTGTGGCCTCGGGGATCTCTTCCCGTCCAACCTGCAAGCGACGAACCATCTCTACGTCATTGCCCGCATCTAGGGCGTCCGCCAACGTTCCTCGAAGGGCAGCGGCGTCCTCAGCCGCATCCACAGAGTCCTGGGCCTGATGCACATCTCTGAGTGCGTGTATCACCGTTGGTGGTGTCGGATGTGTGACCATCATATCTGTTTTCGTGGTGGTCGTCTTTGTCTCCTCCACGACAAACGTGGCTTTGGTCGGCGTCGGGGTTGCCGGTGCAGATATAGTGGAATCCGTTCCATCAGACGGATTCCCCGCGGGAAATATAGTCGATGTCGGCGTGTTCTGTCCAGATCCAGATGCAAACCCGTTCACCATCAGCTCGTCCACAGTGGAGGCCGCACCTGCTATCGTTGGTGATAGCTGCGCCGACGATCCATACGCGGGCGGAGGCATCAGATAGCCTCCACCACCGTCGTCATTACTTCCTTCGTACAATGCCCCACCGGGTCCGTTTACGCCCATAGGTGCGCCATCCGTTATGAGAAGCAGAGCACTCCCACTTGACAACTTCGTCGTCACCACCTCTTCTTGACGTGTCTGCGGTTGTTGATGCATCATCGCAAACTGACCTTGAATAATCTGATGGTCTAGCGACAGCAACGCCTGCGCCTCTTGTCGGAAACGCTTCGATTCATTTGCCACAGACCAGACCTGTTGATATATGCGAATCTGAACAGACATCTGATGGTGACCGGTCAGTCAGTAGCACAAGAAGGAATAATAGAGCTACCCACTCCAAACCTCGAAGCAGCGTCCGTGATTGCATCATTGCACGCTTGGAGCTCCCTCGCAATTTCTTCTCTTCTCACGTATCGCTTTAAAAATGGTCGGTGGAGCTGTGTGTCGAGAAACGTCCGGATCTGAAAAGGCGACGTCAGTCGGGCAAAAAACGAATGACTCCACCAACCTGTGCAAGTGCACCGCAGAGTCGCTCGACAGGCTCATCGAGAGCACTTTCCATGCCAGTTTCCTTGATATCGCATAGAACAGAATAGAGGAGTGTCGCACAGCGTTCCGCGAGACGCAAGCAAGAGAGACGGTTCGTCTTTGTGGGAAAAACATGAGCAGGAAAAAGTATGCAAAACAACGGGGCACTCACGTCCACCTTTTGACATGCATCCCATACGACCAACAATGCCTTTGCCGCTTCTTCGAGACCGGGAAAAGGGGCAAAAGAGAGAATGTTTGCAGATACAGTGAGCGTATCCTTGACCACTGGTCCAAGTTCGTGACCGACAAAGCTCACTGTGTAGCATAGGTTCAGCAATAGAAGCACCCCCGTTGATCAATGCAACGTCATACCCGATTCTGTCGCCCTGATAAGTGCTTCACCGACAGGCGACAGGCTAGCGATTGTCGCGGCGGGCAAAATAGACGTAATCGCCAACGAAACCCACTGTGATTCTCGTTCCTCAATGACATAGCAAACCACCACGAGAAGACAAACCTTTTCGGCACTGCTATATCCCACTTGATGCTCTTGCTCTGGATCTGCGTGCTTTGAGCCAACGCGCGCAAAAATGGATCCATGCTTCACTACGTCTTTCTCACGCGCGTGCGTGATGGATTGTCTTGAATCTGTGTCTTGGTGTGTTGTCGCGTCCCCGTTGTCCACGCTTTCTCCTTCCTGACCGTGCGCTCCCTTTTCTCCATTTCGTATCAAATGAGAAGATCGGCAACCTCGACCAACATCTTCGCTGCGTTCGCTGGTACCGTGGCTCAAATCCTTGCTCTGTCGTTTCAAATTGCTCCCTGAGCTTCTCCGACCCCAAAATGTTCTTGAGCGGCGCTCCTGGCGCTCTGTTTCTTCGATTCCAATACCAAGATTGTACAAGGAAGGACATGTGCTTGTGTGCGAAGCCGACGAGGACATGAAGAGCGATTGTGAATGTGAGCGCGATGGGCCGGACATGCACGAGACGTATGATGTAGACGAACACGTCGACGCATTGCTGAATCGACGGCTGCGCTCACCAGCTCGTTCGTGTCCATGTTCACCCTGTCCGAGTTCCTTATCTTGTACAGCCATCTACGTCGCATGGTGCATCAGCTACATGAGCCATTAAGTAGAAAGCATTCACTTACTGTACCATCGGGCGTAAATCCATTCGCGTTCCCGTGCACATGACACGAGTGGCGGCGGGCCAAATTATCTGGCATTCTCTGCGTAAAAAAGCCCCCTTCGACTAGTGGTGGTCCGACGTCTACCTCACCGTAACCACTATTATTCCGCCTTGATGCTGTAACCCCAGATGGCATCGGAATAGGTAGGGCTCGAGGGACAGGAATTCCCTCCATCTCGTAGCCAGTGTTGACCCCCGTCGGCGCGTGGACCAAACCATCGGCAGGGGCTGATGAGTTTACGAACCTAGCACCGACACCTCCGACGCCATCAAACGACGCACAAATCTCCTCGTCCAAGAATGCGCCGGGTCCACCCCCACCACGTCCAAAGGGCTCTCGAAACGCGAACGGATTCCCGTACACGGGCTGGACAAATCCCGCACCCATCGCACCGTCGAGCTCACCAGGGCCGGAGAAATGGGCACAGTAAGGATCACATGTTCCATGGGACTGTTGTACGAGGTTATCCCAGTCGTCAAGCCAGCTTCTTCGTCCACCCCACCAGCGGATGGGAGCTTCATTCACAGGGGTCGAGTCACCGTTGACTAGGACCGACGTGTCCTGCACAAACCCATGACCAGCAGACACGGGAGTCCCGCATGTGGACGGGTATGGACGTGAGTCGGCGCCCAGGGAGATGCGTCTGTTACGCGGATGATCTGGAGACGATGCGACTTGAGCGGCATATTGGTTTCCAAAGGATTGCTGAATAAGCGACTGGGTACGAGGGAAGCGAGCGGAAGACGATGGCATGATTTGAACAGGGGGACCTTGCTGAAGGTGAAAATGTGACTGAGTGGGGTTGGTTGATAAACAGAGAGGACGGGTTTGGAATTGAGAACGGGGCTATTGTCACGGAAAAGTCAGGGGCGTATATACAGGACAAGCGTGGAACAACGTACACCATGGATCAAGGACGGTGAGCATGGCCTCGGACTGTTGGCAGGAGAAAGAGGACGTGGAGCGTGGGACACGATGGACTGAGATGGACCTGAAAGGGGAGACGAAGAAAGAGGGGAAGAATTGGGAAAGGGTATCCCCTGCACAAACGGGCTGCTACCTGGGCTGGGATGGCGGGTATACGCAAGGTGGGGTTGGAGAGACATAGAGCCCATCACGGGGGATCGTTCAGGAGACCTACCCGAGCTAGGAGAGCGCGAGAAGGAGGAAGTACGAGGCCGAGCGACACCGGGCGATGACCGGGGAGAGGAGGTCAACCCCGAGTCGAGACGTTCCCTGAGTGGGGAAAGGGTGTCCGATATCTCACCAACAGGAGAGTTATGAGGAGTATGTCCTGTGGGAAGGGGAGGAGAGAACGAATTGGGAGACGGATTAAGAGGAGAGGGAAGACGGGGGGAGGAGCTCTGATAGGAAGCCACGCTCGCCGGGCGGGGTGAGCGCATGGATGATGCAGACATGGGAGAGTATGGGAAGTGAACGAAAAGAATACCAATCCTCTCTGACGGGTTTTTATACGCCGACGAATATATGTTGGTATGACGTCGACTGGCCCAAATGCAAAGTACTGCTAGTCCAAACACTTACCAGATTTCAGTAAAGCCAGCTCTAGCACCAACAGTACCGCGTTCGCTAATCGAGAATCCAACGAATTAGTGCAACACCTGAACCCACAGCAAGCTCACCCAGTACAACTACAACATTCACGCTCCCCGTTTCCGACGCTCCGGCGAGTTCGGTTTGGAGCTCTGAAAGTGATGTCATGACAATTCCAACTTCTTGTGCTGCTCCTGCTAGGGTCGCCGGTTTAGCATCGTTACAACGCTGACCCGGGACGCTGGCGCACCTGGTCAAACCTGTTTTGCGAGGCGGATCTAGCGAGTTCCATGACCATGTTGGTCTATGTCAGCACCAACGGGTGAGCATCTCTCGAACCGAAAGCATATATGTACTCACCCGATGTGACCTCTCCTAATCACCACACTGTCATGCACCAGTGCTTCGCTATGCCGGGTCGTGGCAGTGGAGCAGTATGATGGCACGTTGCCCAAACATCTGACCTTGGACGAGATGCCAGTGACAAGCGCAACTTTCGCAACTTGATCCCGCCGGGCGTTCTGCATTGCATCGGAGACCTCCGAGGAAGCTTTCGTCTACCGGCCAGCCTTAGCCTATCAGGGTGTTAAACAAGGCCAAATTAATCTCTCCCAGCCAGAGTTTGAGCAAACATGTCGACTCAGTGGCATTGAATGGGAAGTTCAAATCAGAACTGGATTCTGGGTTTCCTGATAGACTCAAGGCTTTGGAACGATTTCGTAGTTATACAACTTCCAAAAGTGTAGCATTACTCTTCCAATCACACAGCGACGAAGCAGTACGCCGCTGACTCGGAATTGACACCAAACCAGCTAATCGCTTGCTACGAAAATCTCAAACCGATGCGACTATCCCAACCCACATAGTCACACGAGTGCGAGTCTTGGCACGCAGTGTGCGGGGTGGCAGGGGTCCTGGCATAGTGGCAAGTGTCTGTCGTGTCAGCTCCTAGATCTTCCGACAGTCATCTCCAATGGCGACGTCTGTAAATTCTGCTACGTCGGTTTTGCACCAGCTAATGGCAGGAATGTCAAAGCAGCGGCACCACGCAGCTGCCTGACTCCGACCCCGTTCAAATAAAACGCTGACAGTCTCCTGTAGGGAAAAGTGCGGAGAATCGACATGCGGGTGCAAAGGTCCCTCTCAAGACCTCATTCACTCAGGGAAACAGAAACAGAGACGTACCACCGCGGTATATTCAGCAGCTCCCCGCAAAACAGCCACACGAAGAACCGCCATCGAACTCACGTTCCAGGACACCACTGGCTCCTCCTGTGTCCTTATAGCCTACCACGCTACTCACGTGGCTCGGTACCAGCGTCGTAATACGAAGTGGGTGGTCAATTTACAACCGACGAGCCATTGTCCACCCGGAAGTATGATGGGTTCTACTGGCTGTTGCTCGACTTGCGACGCGTCTGGTATTGACCTTGACCATGTCAACCTCCCCATTCATACAAGCACCTACTCGAGATACGCAGTACATCGTGGTCATGGCACGGAACCCGTTGCGGTGCTTGTTATCGCTACTAGTGAGCACGACATGGAGATGCTGGATTACATCAGGAAACGTCAATCATACAAGGAAACATTCAGTGAAGTAGCTTCCAAGTGGCGTAATTTATATATAAGTCGTCTGATAGTACTACTAGGTCTAAACAGTACTTTGTCACTTGCTATTAGAGTACATCCGCAGCTATTCTGCGACTCGTACAATGCACCACTTCACATCAGACAAATCTGCTTCCCTACTCACTTGTTCTTGAGGTGGAACAAATCGCCTAGTTTTTCCCAAATCTCTCCGCGGACGCGCGCGATCTTAGCCTTCAGAGCGTTTGTACAGATGCAGCAATTGGGATTCGTACCCTCTTGCATAGAGTTTTTAAGCACAGCGAGAGCATTTGCTGATTGTAAACACCTATCCACGATATCTTTCCACTGCTTCATTCCTACCTCACAATGTACTCCCATTCGGATATTAGTCACATGGCGAAGATCTGTCGCATTTATGCATCCACGCAAGAAGTTCGCGAGTTCGGCCTTCCCAAGAAGGAGACAGTGAAAGTCTTGCGCGGAAAGCAGATCCCACCGCGCAGTACGATTTGTGGGATTTCGGATAGCTATGGACGGGTCCGCGTGGATCTTGTCCCAGTCGTCCAGGACAGAAAGACGTGAGAGATGGTAAAATGCTGCAGGTAGAATACTGGACGTGTCAAATTGACGGGCAAGTTTGATTGCAGCTGCTGGCTCGGGAAAGTGGTCATCGATACGTTCCACGCCCGAGTTGGAGTTGTTCGTGACAAACTCGATGTATCGCTCGAGTTTGTCCCAGTCGCTCAGCGTCTGAGGCCAGTCAGATTCGAGGTGCCTCACGATCTGCGCATATACGCGATCGATCGCATACTTCCTCGAGAGATCGAAGATTGGCGTGACGAGTACTGGGTAATGGGGGCTGCGAGGTACCCAGGGTAAATCACTGAGAGAAACCTGACAAGTCAGCACTCGGAGACTACTGTAAAGTATTGAAACAATCACCTCTGGAAATACAGAAGTGCGAGGACCTCTCCAAGGTGATCGGCATCGTCGGAAAGATGGATGAGAGGCACACCATCGTAAGAGTGATCAGCGTCGTCTTCGGTTGTACAACTAGATGGGGTGCAGATGTCGAACATATCCGAAAAAACTGGAGAGTGGTTGGATAGTACTGATTTGTGGACTCGAAAAAGCAATCTAGATTTGTCTTGCCGGGGTGCCAAGATGACAATGTTCCCATCCGTAAAATAGAGAGACTTGTGCCTTTCTGTCAGCTGAGCGCTGTCGTTGGTCATGGCCATTGTAATGGGAAGCTAGATAGAACAGGGCACAGACACAGGCGTCGCAGCAAGGGTAGCCTAGTAGGGTCTCCGGTTCTCACGGTCGTGTTCCTCTGAATAAACCGCAGCCTGGCAGGACAAGACTAGAGGGAACATTGTGTATCGTATCCGGTATTCAACTTCATAACACTGTTGTCTGGCTTTAGTCTATATAAAATCTACGACTGCGACTTCCACAGAACCATGTAAATGCCAGTTCTGTCCTGTTTGAACGTAGCAACACTTCCCGACGATGCCATCGAACGAGAGCATCGAGAAAAGTGGAGTTTCTTCATCAACGACCCATTGAGGCGGCATGGCTGGGCTCATATTAGCAATGCACTTGCCCCCAGCTGCATCGATAGTGAATTTCGTGATCCAGGTATCACCGCGATTATCATCCTCGGCACGGGTCCTGCAAAATCCTCGCGCATAGCCATCATTTGATGCTTCAATGTAATACCCGGTTGGAGCCATGATGTGGTCGTAGATCCCGCTCTCGACTGTAAAGATGGTGTTCACTTCGATGGACATTGGAGGACGATGTCAGAATGGGATCTCGGCAGCGTGAGATCGACACAAGAGAAGGAGAGGCTGTCGCCTTCGTGATGTAGCCGCAAAAACCTGAGACTCGTGGAAAGAGTTACGGAATCGATGGTGGAGTTTCGAATGAGGGCGAGATTCGCAAGATCATCAGGTACGATGCCTTCATGGGAGAGACGGAGGACTCCTGTTGTGTTGCTAGTCGAATGAGGGTCTGTGGGAAGAATGAATGCTTGAATGCGAGTGGACTCGACCGTCGAAAGAGATGGAAACAACTCCTGGAGTCAACGAGACACAACGATAACATGCGTGTTCGTGAGTAAAACTTTGCGACTCGGATGGGCTATGAAAGACTGATCCGGCTATACATTATATGGGTAATAGTCAGGCAACAGGGTCAACAGCCACTTACTCGCTCAGAATTAAACTCGGGAACTTCATAGAAGATCTGAGTTTGCGTGTCGAAAACCGATTCTTGACCCGTGATGTACAGAAAAGGCGTCTTGTCACTAATGAGAGCAACGGACCCCCCTGAGTACCTTGCACCGCGGGGAACATCTAATGACGTGTAATGAGAAAGATGGCCAGTTTCAGAGTTCGCCCGGAACTCTAGAAGTTTCCTGTCGAGTAGACGGTGAGTATAACCGCACTGAGCCAAGAAAAATCAGATTATGCATACCATCGAACACGCCACATTGGCGCAGCGGCCTTACGGAAGACGACGTAGACTGAAAGCCTGTCAGCAGAAATGACAGAACATGCGTCCCAAGATGCTAGCAACCCTGCATCCTCCCAGATCGTTTCGATGTCATGGAGGACGATTTGCCCGTATGATTCGAAAGTCATGAGCCATCTCCCGCTTATAATTCTGGGCTGTCCCAAAGTTGACGCTTGGAATCGTATCTGTGTACTTGGAACAGCTTGCAGGGGCTGCGTCGTCCAACGCTCTGCCAACCGCTCTGATCGTGTCAATGTTTGTGCAAGAAAGCGGGTAGACTGATAGGGGAATGGACCGGGAGGGCGGGGCACCCGTGCACTCGCGTAGATTGTCTTCCAAATCAAAGGATCACGGGTAACGTCATGAAATAGCTTTGAAACCTGCAAGTAAACACCAGAGACGTCAGAGCAGTGCAGAGGACTGAAAGATAATTTTTTCATCCTACTAATTGCAACTGCACCATATCTCGGGCGCGGAGAAAGCACAAGATGCGGGAAACAAGTTCTGGTGGGAGGGAATCAAAGCGTCGCACTTCCATATAGCACAGTGGTGGAGCTGAAAAGCTTATCGTCTTCTCTGTCGCAGGCGTTTTATAGCCTTGCAGGCTTGTCATCAAAACTTTTATGTAAGGTTCGTAACTGAGTCAGTGGGGCGGTGCTCTATTATACGTAAGACAGCCAATATGAGTTGCTTCAACTTTTAGGTAGTCCAACCTGTGTTCAATGAACATGCTAGCATTGCTATTGTTCTAGTGTGGTTAGCGCTGGGTGACTTACCTATACGGTACCGTCCTTGGATGCGAGCACGCGTTACGCCGGTGGTCATGGCCGTTGAGATAGGAAGGTGTATAGAACAGGTGAAAAAGCCTGAGTGGCAGATTTGCGACACGATTGAGGGGGGGGGGGGGGGGCTTCCTCTGTACTAGTACATCTTTAGCTCTTCTCTGAACATGCTCGAAGTGTTGTGTGAATAGACAAAATTACAAGGAAGATCGTATCCGGTATCCAACTGTCACGCTGTTCAACCCTATTTGATATCTACGACTTCGATATCCGCACGACCCTCCGAACGCCAATTGTGTCCATTTCTAATGTAGAAGCACCTCCCAGCAATGCCATCGAACTCTCGCAGCGAAAAACGCGGAGGGGCTTGATTGGGGAGCCATCGTGGCAGCATGGCTTTGCCCACATCGGCAACGCACTTGTCCCCAGAGGCGTCAACAGTAAATTTATTGATCCAGGGGTTCCAATCGTCATTCTCAATCCGGTTCCTGAAAAATCCTCGCGCATAGCCATCATTCGATGCTTCAATGTAATACCCGGTTGGTGCCATGACGTGGTCGTAGATCCCACTCTCGACTGCGAAGATGTCGTTCATTTCGATAGATAATGGGAGGACGATTTCAGAGTGGGACCTCGAGAGCGTGAGATCGACACAAGAGAAGGAAAGGCCTTCGCCTTTGGTCTGTAGTCGCAAAAATCGCAGACTGCTGGACTTGGTTATGGAATTAATCGTGGAGTTTCGAATGAGGGTGAGATTAGCAACATCATCAGATGAGATGCTCTCGTGGGAAAGGCGGAGGACTCCTGTTTTGTTGCTGTTCGGATGGGGGTCTTCAGGAAGAATGAACGCTTGAATGTGACTTGACTCCACCGTTGCACGGGGTAAGAACAACCCATGCAGCCGACAAGAAACGACGATGACATGTGTATTCGTGAGTAAAACGCGGCGATGAGCCCTGAAAAATCGACGAGTCTGTATTTCGTCCGGGTTTTCGTTTTCCTAGCCTTTGATGGGTAATAATCGGCGAAGAGTGTCAACGACCACTTACCAAATGGGGATTGGATTTAGGAAATTCATAAAACCTTCGCGTTTGCATGTCGAAAACTAATTCATGACCGGTGATGTATAGGAAGGGAGTCTTGCCACTGTGGAGAGAAACGGAGTGCCCTGTGTGCCATGTACCACGGGGAACATCTAACGACACGGAATGAGAAATGTGGCCAGTTCCGAGTCCATCATGCACTTGGAACTCTAGAAGTTTCCTGGTGAGTAAATGGTGAGTAAAACGGTATCGAACAAACAGAAAATTAAATGCTGCATACCAAGGCGTAAGCCGGACATCCTGAGCATCCTTACCGAATACGATATAGACCAGGAACCCAAGAGTAGAGGTGACAGAACATGCGTCCCAAGATGTTATCATCCCTGTGTCCTCCCACACGACCTGTCGCGACTGCGTCGCGATGTCGTAAAAGACGATTTGCCTGAGCAATTCAAGGGTGATGAGCCATCTCCCACCAAGCATTATGGGTCCTCTTAACATCGATCCTTTTGGGCGTATCTGCGTATTTGCAACAGCCTGAAGGGGTTGCGTTGTCCAGCTCTCTGCTAACTGCTCTGATCGTGTCAATGTACGTTCCATAAAGTGGGTCGACTGCGAAGGAAATGGACCAGGGGGACGAGGTACCCGAGAATTCGCATAGATTGTCGTCCAAACCGTTGCACCATGTATAATGTCGTGGAACAGCTTTGAAACCTGATAATCAACATCATGGATGTCCGATCAGTCCAGCCCGCAAGGACACAATATTTCTATCTTACTAATCGCAGCCGCACCACATCTCGAGTGCCGAGGAGGCACAAGATGCGGGAGACAAGCTCTGGTGGAAGAGAATTGAAGCCTCGCGATTCCGTGTGGCAAACTGTTGCAGCTGACGAGCTTATCGTCTTCTGCGTCGCAGGCATTCTACAGTCCCCTGTAATGAAGTCTGTTCGCCCAAGACTGAGTCAGGACTGAGTCAAGTCCTTGTACTAGGCTAGCCTCCGGCGTCACCAGACGTTTTAGGAAGTCGACGGCTCTGGTGGGCCCATCCCGATTCTGATTCTCTCACGGGCCCAACCCTATCCAAGTTATGAAGAACCGTATCCCAGCATTTAGGTTCAGTTCAAAAAACGAACCACCCACTGGCATGCTTCCCTTGGTAGAAACTGCTGCAAGTATGAGTCTTCCCTGCCCACCAATTGGACTCCAGCGGGATAATGTTCTGGCAGCCGTCGTGGACGACGTACTAATTGGAATGCTTGTTCGCAAGTGGTCTTGGACTTCTGGATCAACCGTAAATATCGGCATGCATAGTACGTCGCAGTCAGTGAGTCACACCTGAGTCGGTCTCTATATATTGACCACTCGCCAGCTCTATCTTCGACGCAACCACTGGCATCATTTTGAACAACTGCTTCATCAAGCTGATTGCATGGTGCGAGAATGAATGAGGCTACTCTGGCAAGTGTGAGTACTTGAGTGCTGAGCGCTGAGTTTTGACCTCTTCGTATATACTGCCCACTGGAAGGACGCAGAAACTCGAGTTCAAGTTTGAAAGAATGTCGCCGATTGGCGTACATCAAACCTATGACTCGCATGCCACTTCGAGTTCGGTGTAGGATCACCAAGGAGTGATTTTATTATTAGCCCTGGCACCCAACGATTTCGGAAGAGTGCACCCGCGGTCTCACACCAGAGTTATCTCCGCCCTTGTCAACATCCGAATTCTTCCGATCCGACCGATTAGTACATGGCTCAGACGGTGGTTGTGGATAAGATCATTCTGCTATCCAACTAGATGGCACTGCTCTATCGCTTTAGTCTATCTGATATCTACGACTGCGATATCCACAAAACCATACGAATTCTGTACATCTTGAACATAAGTGCACTTGCCAATGATACCATCAAACGACAGCAGTGGGAAACGCGGAGGCGTTTCATCGGGAAACCACTGAGGCAGTAGTATGACTTGGCCCACACGAGCGACGCACGTATCCCCGGTAGCACGATAGTCGATTTCGTGATCAAGGAATCATCCCAATCCTCATTCTGGGCGCAAAACTGACCATCGTTGAACGCTTCAATGAAACATCCCTGGAAACGGTGTTCACTTCGATAGACAATGTGAGGATAACGTCAGAGTGGGATTTCGCGAGCGTGAGATCGACACTAGTAGAGAAGGAGAGGCTGTCGGCTTCGGGACGTCGTCGTAAAAACCTGAGATTCGTGGACTTGGTTATGGAATCAATGATGGACTCGGAGTCTCGAATGAGGATGAGATTTGCAAGATTGTCAGATACGACGCCTTGGTGGGAGAGGCAATGAGGGTGAGTGAAGTTGTGCGCTGCTCTAATCGGGGTATTTGTAAAGCCTATCCGGTAGTCCAGTCGTAGTAGGCAATATCTGTTCTGTACATCTTCGACGCAGAAATCACCTACTCGTCATCCACCATCACTCCTTCCTCGGCCAGAATCGAGCTGCCTTGTACTCGATACAGCCCAACATCTCCATGTCGTGCTCAGCCGTAATCAATGCCCCGTCGACCGCACCCTCAGGACGCCACAGATCCCACGCCCTGTTCACGTTCATCGGATACTTCACCTCCCCTATCTTCCCCGCCCAATCGAAATCGAGCACAATCACCTTGGTCATGTCAGACTGACACA
Organism: Tylopilus felleus; assembly: GCA_038091295.1. Taxonomy (NCBI): domain Eukaryota; kingdom Fungi; phylum Basidiomycota; class Agaricomycetes; order Boletales; family Boletaceae; genus Tylopilus; species Tylopilus felleus. The sequence goes on along the minus strand of JBBPOE010000020.1, from coordinate 81,377 downwards.
CGACGATATTGCTGCTCCGCACGTCGCCGTGAACGTAATTCTCTCGGTGCAACCGAACGAGGCACTCTCGAACCCGTTCGAGGGCCGACCGCGTCGGATTGGTGTCACATAGTTTGACATAGTCGTCCCCGATCGCGTCCATGACGACCATGAACCATCCTCCTGGGAGCGTTTCGAACCCATAGAGCGTCGGTGCACATCCCAATGCCGCACAACACAGATGGGCGTCCTTGGAATATTTGCGGACGAACTTGATGCACACGCGCTGCCCATTAGAGAGCTCGCCGAAAAAGATAAGCGTCTCGTCAAACGGTTGGGAAACGTATTCAAAGCATTGTTCGCGATTGTCCTCGAGAGACGTAAAGTGGGTGTGATGCGGGAATAATTGAGGCAGGTGTGAGGGTTGGAGCGTGTCCGGGAGGCCTCGATAATATTCTTTGAGCGTATGGACGGCTTTCTTGAATGCCCCAAGGTGACGAGCCGCCCTAGCTCGCATATCCGTGTCCGTAGAGTGATAATGCATTGGGAGGACGAACGAGAGCGTCTGGGCTTGTGGACGCAGATTCCAGGCTGCTCCTGCGAAAACAATATACGGTCCTGTTGAAAATACGATTATTCATGGTGCCCAACAAGAACAGACAGAACGAACCGAACACAAGAATGATCATGCATGGTAAACATGAATTCGTCATCGTTATGGCATACTCTCTCGTCGCCTCGAGATAGTCTAAAACGGCTTTGATTGTAAGGCTCAATTTCAGTACCGCCGACTTCGCCCCTGAACTGGGCGATAGCACAACAACGGCCGTTCTCAGAGATAAGACCATCCGTCACGTTTCCAAAGAAACCAAAGCCCAAGCCCATTTGCGAAAACACCGTCCCGATCACTTTCGCCCGCTTGTCTTCTCGAGTATGAAACTCTGACATTGCAAAGTGGAGTTCCACTGCAAATCTGTTGTCTTTCGGGGTCGTTTGAAGCGTCTCGCAGTCGTCGAGGAACTGGCTGAAAGCAGGGTGGAGCAACGTCACGGGAATTGTTGCTTCTGCAAGAACGGGGGGATTGCAATGGATAGTTTGAGCATCCTGGAATGCTATAAAGGACTCGATCACAAAACCAGATCTGATATTGAATGACGTCCTCTCTCTGATAAAGGTACGTCGGTATGCTTCGAGTCAGAAAGGGAAGACGATGAAGGGTGTGCGCATGATGGCACGAACGAAAATAATTGTCAGAGACCCACACGCGAATGTGATCGAAAAGACCTACCAGTAGGTTCCTGGACGATAATATGAATGTGCTTTTTAAGAGGAAAGTCCGCAAAGACCTGACGTAGGGAATCCCCCGGACGCAACGGTTCGTTACCATGCTCCGTCCATCCCTTCATGTTATCATAGCCATCGCTACAATCGATCGAAGCCTTGTACAGAAAGAGGGAGTTTGCGTCTACATCCTCAAAGAGCACTGGTCTTCTAGTCTTGATGGCTTTTTTGGGGTCTGCAACGGTCTTTTGTCTCGAAATCTTTACTGAAAAGATGAAACGGAGCTCTTCTCTGTACATCCAGCACTCAAGAGTCATGTCTAGAACAACGATGGAGATGGAGCATCAGTAGGGGTAACAGAGTACAATCAAAGACGCGCACCAAGAGGTGCGTCGATGACGATGAGCCACCTCTTGATTTTGAACTCAGGGGCAAGGTCGCATAGTTTACTCTGAGGATCGAGTCGTCGATGTTCGCTCAACTTCCACTGACTGAGCACGTCTTTGAGGTGCTCATCATCTAGAAAGGGGATCGCGTAGATATCGATATCTGTGACATTCACGTTGAGCAACGTGACAGACAACTCCTTCTTTATACCGTCTTTGAGGGTGTTTACGGTTTCTGTTGCTGGAATCGCGACGTTGAAGATGCTTTGAGCATCGTCGCCGTCACGGTAAAGCCAACACCAGATTTCGGATGCTTCTGTCATGATGTTGTCAAGTTGAATTGACTAGAAATATAGTTTCATAGTTTTCTCGGGAAATGCCGGTACCTAAACTACGGTAAGCTTGACTCTTGAGCGTTCCTTCCAGGAGCGCCTCTCGCACTCGAGATCTTACTGCCATGGACGTGAATGTGATCTACAACATGTCCGACGTGGGAGACCAAGGTTGCACCAACTGAACCAGGAGTCAGCGCGCCCTGAACGTGCATGTGCAAGCAAGACAGAAATCTAAATATACATACAATATCGCGACACGGGAGAAGCACGCCGGCGTGGTCCCGCTTCGGGCACAAATCTGATGGTTTCTGTCAAATCTCTCACATGGGTCCGTGTTCCCAACATCTTGAAGTGAGATATGCGATGAGCGAGAAATATCGCCATAGCGCACACTAGTAAAAGGGTCTATTTTGGTTCAGGAGTACACGCATTTGGGCGCGTCGGCACGGTCCAAGCCTCTTGAAGCTTGCAGTTCTGTAGTCATGGGGCAAGATGCACTTGGTTACCAAATCACATCGTTGGAGTACGGTATCAGCGAATGCAAAACGATCCGCCTAGTCCCAAAACACTATGTACAACAGTCCGTAAAACGATGGAAATGAGTACGTACGGTTGCAATCACATGCGTTGACACAGCCTGAAAAACAAGAGGGACCCAAAATGTCCAAGGCAAAAGCAAGAACGAACTTCTGTGGGCAAGCGTCCGTGTCATCATCGATGACGCAAAGATAGAGAGAACGACAGGAAAAGAAAGGAACAACAATGGGCGTGGGTGTGTGAGATAACGATAAGCATAAACGTATACATGTTCTACACGATCGTCAGTTAAGCGCGAGCGTCCATACGAATGGACGAGTCCACGTACATGCAAGATGCAGAATATATAGATGTATGTCCATATGAATCAAGCGGAACCAAGGCTTTTTTTCACAACACGTCCTGATTCTCGGCCGATCCAGGACCAGGTTTTGTCCCTGGTTGAGCCAACGGACTCGATCGCACGGGTGCAGTGGATGCTCCGGGCCCAGTCAACCCGGCCGCCTCCAACAATGCCACATTCGACGCGTTCGAGACCGTTCGCGAATGTACGAATCCCTCCGACTCGGCCACGGAGTCCCGATACATCGAAGACACGGACCGATCCGAGAAATGCGCGGCAGTTGATGAGGGACCCATGACGTCGTCCACAATTTGGCTCAGGTCGATATCGTCCTTGTTGCCGAGAGGATCCATGAGTCGAGTGGCTTCGTTGGCTGTGGGTGGGGGCCATACGTCTTCTCTGAACGCCGAACCTGTCTCGGACCACCGACCTGGGGTAGCTCTTCCGCTGATTAATGCGCGGTCGCTGCCGTCCCTGCTCTCGCGCGCGTCCCAAGGCGTGTCATAGTCTGTATACCTGCGCGGCGGACGTCTGAGATCGAGGTCGTCTTCGCCGTCGAGTAAGGTTGCTCTGGTGCGTTCCTGTTTTCGTTTGAGGGTGATCGCTTGTAGAAAGTCGAGTTGTTTGAATCGTTTTCTACGGGCACAAAATGCGAGGGTGAGGAGTAGGATGAGGAGGGCTGTTCCGCCTGCTGCGGAACCGGCTATAATGGCCGTGCGTTCGCTTGAGGAACTTGGGTTGGATATTTGGGGTATCGTAGTTTGAAAATTAGTTTCGGTCTGTGGGAAGGGTCAAACGTGAAGTTGATTGGAATGGAGGCGTACACGTACGACGAATTGAGATCCATTGACATTGGTGGTGTAAGTGGATGTGATGGTGGTCAGGGATGCCTGTTGCGATGAGGATGATGGTATGGGAGTGCTCAAAGGTGGTACAGATGAAAATGAAGATGACGATGCCGTGGAGGATGTAGTATGTAAAGGTGTAGACGAGGGAGACGATGTTGGGGTCTGGGAGGTCGTAGTCGGAGCAGTAGTTGGGTTTGAGGTGGTCTGAGGTGTGCTACTCCATGGACAGATGAGTGGGAGTGTGAAACCAGGGTGTTGAATGTCACCTTGTCTTCGTGTCTGTCGGAGTCGACGAAGTCACTGCTCCGCTAGAGGGCACGGTGGTCGGAAGTGTGGCTGTAACTCCCGTAGTCAAGTCGGTCGCAGATGTTAAACCGGATGTCTGTTTGAGCGCGGTCATTGCGGTCGTAGAGTGGCATAGATATGGACTGTAACTTGCCTGCAATATGGTGAGGGATTGAGAGGACCCATCGGTCGAGCTGGATGCTGTTTCAGCACCTGAACTCGATATCTGACGTTCACGGTACATGCGAACGTGTGTTTTAATAATCTACAAAAGGGAGCGTCAGAGAGAAAAAGAGAGAGCAATGATGACGTCGGCTGTGTTCCCGACCGGGAGTCAAAGTGTTGTCACTCGTATTACGATACTTACTAGTAAGTAAGTAATTACTATTTGTGAGTCCTTCTTCCCAACACGACCGTCATGAAATGGATCCCACTCAAAGTATTCCGCTCGTCAGAATATTCTGCGCTCCCAACAGAACCGCATTCGAGATCGCGTCCTTTGAAACGACTTCGCTGTCGAGTTGTATCGCTTCGACGGGCGCTCTTTTGCCTCGCATGCACGCCAGTCATCCTCTTCTTTGCCATCCTCTGCCAGGGCATTCCACCCTCCTACGATGACGTTCGAACCTTTGAGCGTCGTCTCCCCCAACACGCCGTCGCAGCTCTCACTCGTCCCAACGGTCATCCAGCCCGCTACCTCAGATTCCCAGGTCACCTCTGGGGACATGGCCTTAATAACATCCTACAAGAAGCGTGCGTATCCAACTGCACTGCGTATTGCTCGTACTCACCATGAAATTGCAGCTTGTTGATGTCCTACGTCGCCTATGTCTCTAACGTCTCTTTTGTCTTTGAAGACTATACTTGGTCACACATACCACTCCCATGGACGTTGTACGGTTTTGCTCTCCGTCCCACTCGCATACCCATCAATGCCATCATATCGGGCCCAACCGCAGGCGGACCCATACCCGGTGCATCCCAAGTTCCACTCGCCGTCAGCGCTGAATTCTACGAATACGTGTGCGGCACGCCAGACTCGACCCCCTACATCATCAGCTCAGCCGACGCACCCAACGACGCAGACGGCGTCATCATGATCGACTGGTGGAAGTCACAACTCATCAACGTAGACGCACAGTGCATCGAGATCGACTCGACCCCGCACGACCTCTTTGACCGCTTGTAAGCCCTCTCCTTCCCTCCCTTTCCCTTGACTCACACACTCCAGTCTCTTTGGCGGCCCACGCATCCTCTCCCTACTCGATCCCCTCGCCGCCTCCCCTATTCTTGCCGACTTTACCTGGTCCCCCCTCGTCCAATCCGCGGTCGCACGCAACTTTGCCCTTCTCCAACCCCGCGACGCTAAAAATATCTTTTCCTCCGATCTGGGAGGCACCCTCGACGGCCTCGTCGCCATCCATCTCCGACGGGGCGACTACGTCCGCCACTGCCCCAACCTCGCCACATGGGGCGCCGACTACATGGGCATCAACCAACACCCCGTCCTACCCGACCGCTTCGACCCCCATCCGCTCGCCAACGACACCGCCGCTCGGAAAGCGTACTACCTCGAGCACTGCCTTCCCACGACGACGCAGCTCGTGGCAAGGTTGCACGAAATTCGGGTACAGCGTCCTGGACTGAGACGGGTGTATGTGCTCTCGAACGAGTGGGCATGGGCGTTGGGCGAGCTCAAGGATGCGCTTGCCAAAGACGGATGGACGGACGTCGTGAGCACGGTCGACGTCCAGTTGGACGCAGAGCAGTATTACGTCTCGATGGCGGTCGACATGGCCATCGCCGCGAGAGCCGAGGTGTTTGTAGGGAATGGGGTATGTCTTCTCGTGTGCGTCTTTGGGCTGTGCTCATACCCTGGGACAGTTTTCGAGTTTGTCGTCCAACGTGATTTTGTTGCGATTAGCCAAGGGAATGGACCCGTCGAGCAATCGGTTCTTGTAGTTGCGCTGGTAGGGCATTGTGTTTCTTTTTACTTGGAGCATACGGACCTCGCTTTCATGTCTTGCTTTTATGGAAAGGATGTTATCGACCCGATGGTGCCCGCGACACGTTCGTCATAGACTGTGATCCAATGTCTCGCCAACGATATGTATACAAAACGTCCCTTGCAACGACATCACGCAAGGTATGCCAACCCAAGTTCAGGAGCAAAAACGAAAACACAACCGATCATCCAAAAACCAGAGTGACTAGACAGACGTTCAACCCCTCAGCCTGGACCGATACCCCACACCTCGAGCCCGACACACTCAAAGGACACCTCCCCCTTGGTTCTCGCCACACCATTCCCGTGCGCACGCGCGCACAACGGTGGATTTCCAAACGTCGAACACGGCGCCGACGAGCCGTCCAGGAGCGACGCGTCGAGGTATAGTCCATAATGCCCGTCCCTATAAAATATACATCCGTCGTTCCCCATGAGCCACATAGGAAAGCATACGCATACGCACCCGCCTCCGAAAGAGATGAACCCTGGCTCGCACAGCGCCACGTAGTCGTTGACGCCCGTCCACTTGTGCACGTCCAACCGTCCCTCGCGGTCACGCTCGCCCTTGACAGGTGGATGATACCGCCAGACAAACCTAGATCCACAGCGCGTCAGCACGCCCCACGCACCAAGCGAACAGACCACGCACGCCTCGCCAGATCCATAATACCCCCCCTTCTCCAACCGAATCCCCTCGCTTATCCACGCTCCAAACACCGCCTCGTTCGCGTCTTGAATGACCAACAACCCGCCCTTGAGCGGGTTCGGATGCGCACGCGACGGAATGCGTGGTTCGCACCGCGCATAGAGCGTGTTGAGCGAGATCCCATGTTGATCGAGCGAATACAAGAGCGTCCAGCTCCGCGGGAGCTTGGTCAGCGCCGGTAAATACGGTCGGATCTGCCGTGCATTCAGAACATCACGCGACCAGAAGATAAAGAAGACGCACGAGATCGGCCATGTCCTCGGTCAAGACGCCCACAGTGGCTTCTCGCCGCCCGACGAGGGTGACGCTTTTGCCTTTGCCGTGGCGCGCGTGCGCGGGACCTAACCCGACGGGGTCGACGAGGCCGCGTTTTTCTTCTTGCTCGAGTACCTCCGAGAAGCCCCGGTCCCAAACGCGATCGCCTGAAAACCCGGGGGCACCCGTCGGTGGGATGTACGGCGCTGAGCTAAACGGCGACCCGTGCGTCAGTGCTGTGCTCGTCGTCGCGTATGCAGGTGGGTGGGACCGCGTGGCTGCGGAGGTGGTGCTTGGCGCGGACGAGGATGAGATCGCGGGGTGCGTCTGTGTTCGAGAGCGCGGACGGTTCGAGGGTAACAAGGTGACCAAACTGGACGAGATGCGCGAGAGCGTTGCATGTGCTGGGTGTGTCGACGACCCCGACGGCGATGCCGATGCCAACGTGGACGTAGACGCGGACGTGGAAGAGGGCGGCGAAGACGTTAACAAGGTGGGCAGGGACGTGGTCGATGCGGATGGGGAGGATATCGATGGCGGGGAGGCGCTCCCGCTGAGAAATGGGGGAAGCGGGAGGCGCGATCGGGAAGGACTCGGTGCGACTTTGACGCTCCCGCCGCGTTCTGCCCGAATGAGTTTTGTATTGGTCATTTCCGAGGCGAGCGCCTCTGCCAGTGCATCGTCTGTCGACAAGGGCATGGGAATCGGAATCGGAATCGGGACTGCGGAACAGGTCGAGGTTGGATCCAGTGTTGGGAGAGGGGCTGGGGAGGTGGTGGTGGTGGTGGTAAGATGGGTATCGAGAAAGTACAAGGGATCATCTTGGTGTTGAAGTAGTTCGTCGAGCACTCCTCTCTTGTTGCGTTCCACCGCCGTCTTGGCATTTGCTGTAAACTGGTCAAAGTAGACGAGGCTGTGATTGCCTGGAGAGACAGGATGAGATTGAGCGAGGGCCGTAAGATCTGGATCGTGTGCGAGAGGGTCTTGGGACGCCGGGACGGAGACAAAGGCGCCAAATTCTGAATCAGAGGAGCCTTGGGTCGCCTTGCGGGGGCGCGCGGTGGCGCTTCGTGGAGGTTGCTCGGTGGCTACGAGCGTGGGCGTCGCGGGCGGTGTTGCAGGCGAGAAGAGCATAGCGAACCGGTCTATGTCGGCCTCGCTCAGCGCAGAGGATTCGCCCAGATCTTGGGTGGAGGTCGACTGTTGGGATGGTGGTGGCGGGTTCGCAGACTGGTGCTGTTTTGTAACGACGGCGGTCATGTCGTCGCAAAGGACCTAGAGAGAGGTGAGAAGGTGGGTTGGGTGGGTCAGACGGACACGCACGTCGTTCAAGTTGGAGCAGGCGGTGATGGTTGTTAGTAACTTGTTACTGCGACACACGCACGCCTCGCGTGAAGCTGCGGAGATGACTTGAACGGTCCAAGTAAAGACGAGTTAGTCAACTAAATGAAACACTCGGCGCACGATGTAGAAGACTGCTGTCAATAATGATGGATTCAAGTCACACATCATCACCGACCATCGACATCATAGCACAGCCACATATCATGCCTGCTGATGTCCGCTAAACCATCGACCAAGTTTCATGTCCATCAATCACAGCCGACGAACCTCTGCATCAAATATGCTAGAGTAGAAACCAGTCTAACCAACATGCATATGGCGTGATATTATCCACTGGCAAAGGACAAGTCTACTCCGTTCATCGATCGTATAGTAACCCCTTCTTCAGAAAGCTTCAATGCTCACGCGCTCTGTGCTGACCGTTCGTTCATCCAGCTCGCTCAGGAATTTTCAAAATGTCCAGAGACCAGGAACGTAAGCGACATGTCATGGGGGTTGCGGAATAGGTCAAAGGTTGACGTCTACCGTTGGTCGGTGGCTCTGGTTTCAGCGTCACAGACGTCGGGGAGGATCAAATCCGCTCGTCGTTTTCGAAATAGAAAAGGCATTTCACTGTCGGTAAGCTACAAGGGTTACCTAGGAATAGGTACAGGAGGTGAACCTACTCAGGTGTCAGTGGACGATACCAACGAGTTCCGCCCTCGTCATCATTTGCGGCCAAAGGCTAGCATATGCAGGTGTAGGCTGGAATGGTCGGTCATATGCCCATGGCGCGTTTTGCACTGCGATCCAAACGTGTCAAGCTCTGGTACACGTTGGAATCGTTCGCCATAAGCAGACATGAGATCCTGAATTCCCGCTTTGGTACGACTGCGCCCGCTGAGCTCTGCGCTAGAATTTCGGCCATGTCAGGTCCGGCTTGCGAGCCTTGGGTGCATGTACTGCCAGACGCGGTGCTACCTTTGAATTCTGCAAACGCCGCATGACGTGACATGTCGTCAGAACGCGTGAAGTGAATGCGAGCGGAGTCGAAATGTACTTATACCCATGCTCTCCACGAACGTGATGATGATGGAGATGAAGATGGGGAACATGGGGGGAGAGCGAAGGAGGTAATGGTTAGCTATCATATTAACGCCCAGATCAACAACGTTGGTTTGCAATGGTACGTCGAGCTGTCCGTTGACGACTCGGATCTGTCCCCGGATAGAGTTTGTTAGAATGAACAGCCTGACCAGGGAGGACGCTTACCCCTACGGTATGGGGGGCATGATGAAGGGTCATCCACCGTTGGGATCGCAACGAAAGTAGTCCTCTAAATGGGTACTACGGTTGCCCAGTTTGATACCCACGCCATCCTAACCACGCCCATCAATACTTGGGAGCATCAGAAACTTTTGCGGCGTAGCATGCGTTGCCTTTTATGAAACCTAGTGCGAAGTGTGCTATATTAGATTTTACTTGGGGGATCAATACGTATTGAATGAACGTTCATAGTTGCTTGTTCCGTCCTCGGCAGGCTATTGCGTAGAGGATCATCAAGTTACAGCCTTTGACGGTTTGTGTGAGGCAATAGTCATGCATGTGTGGAGTCTGGACCGACCCATTATTGGCACTTATTTGTATTAGAACACTTTGGTCGCTTCCTCAATATTGATTAGACTTGAGTGAACGACTCATCCTAGACGAATGATATTCCCTGCAGAACTTGTCTTTGTTTGAATGGGCGTCCGGAATCAAACCACTCAGGTCTTCAAGTGACGCAAATTGACATAAGATGGCGTTGAGAAGGCATAAAGTGGACAACAGCCAAGGTCAATTCGAATGAGTCTGGACAACAGAAAGTGTTTACGTGTAGTGTATGCGTTGGAAGGAAGGAGCGTATCGTGACGGATGTATTGTTGGGAAATCACTCAATGCAATGGCCTGTATAACTTCATGCCCATGCAGGACGCTATGATTTGAAACTCTGGTCAGCTCAAGTCTCGTGCTCACGCGCCAAGACTCCACCCCTGCAAGCGAAGCATGCCAAATAAAAGTGAGAGCAAGAGAAAGGAAGCAGTGCAGCGGCTCGGAGCGGAACAGGGCAACTCAAGCAAGGAATGAGGACAAGGATTGAACGTGAATCGACAGTCACGCGTGAGTACGGCCCGGATAGAGAGGAACGGCGAAGAACTCGACTATGACAAGTCTGAGACGGTCACAACCCAGCTATTTCATTCTTGGATAATCAACAAATTACAAAGGACAGCCGAGAATAAGTACATTAACGAGATTTGAACCCGTTCACATTGGTGACTTCGATAAATATGGCAGAGGCGATCCATGGCAGCATGTGCCTGAGGCGCATGGCCAACTACCTGTGCACTCATCAGCCAGGGTCACACAAGCCCTTGGCAACGTTTTTGACTGTCCTTGATAAGTATTTGTAGAAGGCAACCAAGCCGTAGATGGAGGCGTGGGCGTGGTCGATCATAATTCACTGGTGGTGGGCTTCGCACCGCGACCAACGTGTCACGACCTAGTACATGCTCGGAGCCATAGGAATGCTCGCTATAAATAAGCGAAGGATAGCGGATCCAATGCTGTAGTACAACTGCGCCGGCTGAGTGCTGTGCTGGACTGACAGGTCCGCCCTGTAGTGAACCTGGAGGTGCGTGCACTACCGGATGCAGTGCTGCGTTTGAACGCTGCACGATGCGACATGTCATTAGAACACAACATGGAGAAGTGCGAGGGAACTGAGATGCGTACCCGTGCTCTCCTCGCTCTTAATATGATCGTCGCACACACTGAGACCACGAACTCGATGCCGGAGACGACGGTGGCGATTATGGGCGAAGGAGGTGAGAACGAGCTATCATACTGACGCCTGCGCCAATGGTGGATATGCAACGGCACGTCAAATTGTGCGTTGACGAACTCGGGTCTGTTCCTGGATTCACGTTTATCAGAACAAACAAAGCGGGGAGGATGCTTACACGTACGGGATGCGGCTGGCATGGAGGAGTGGACTGGTTCGAGTTCAGCAAGTCGATAGGCACGGTAGCACTCCGGTTGTGCGACGGTCGCCCACCGTCACTGGCAGGAAAGCAGTCCTTTAAAGGTGGCCTGTTTCGATACTGCGCCATTCTATTAGACTGTATGCGTGAGGCCCAGATAGAAGCATCAGAAAACGTGCGTCAGGGTGTTTTTACCCTAAATATATGAATATATTAATAATGGTAGTCCTGGGAGATTCGAATTGAACGAAAGTGGAATCTTGCCTGCAGCGTTTTGTTCTGCCCTCAACAGGTTATTTCATCGCAGTCATGTAGGGTTCGTGTGAAGCGATCTATGAAAGTGGGTGCCGAGAAGCGTGTCGATGACAGGGAACTGGGTTATGATGATCGTGAGGCTAGGAACATGATTGTTGTTGGATGGTGGCTCGTTGCGCGCCAAGACGTAGCCATCTCGCAGGGAACAGTAGAGTGGCGTGGTCGGACTGTACCTCCTGAATCATCTAAGTGGCATGTCGGCGGTTACCCTCCAAACCTAGTGTCTCAAATTCGCATGATTTCAGTGGACGCACCACGGACCCGAACCACGACGGGAAGCATGAAGTACTCGTACTCCTATTTGCCAACGTCAGGTAACTCGACGACAAGGTGGGAATACTGCTGAGGTATCGGGGTATTTCATTATCGGATATCCAGCAAGCTACAAAAATAGCTGGGGACAAGTAGAGTAGATGCGTCCGTTCATGCTAATCATATGACAGAATAAGGCGGAGGTGATTCATCAGGTGGGGCTTCGCTATTATGTGACAGATGACCAGCATCTTGATGTGCGATGGCCGTACTCGGGAATTCATCCGCCCGGTTCATGCCTGCATTTCGCGACGGCCTCGATCCAGTATTGTTGTTTACAGAAGGCAAATGGTTTGTGGGTGCAGGTGCAGGCTGGGACGGTCGGTCATTCACTGGTGACGGGTCTCGCACTGCAATCCAAATGTGTCATGCTCTGGTACAAACGACTCGGAATCGTAGTAATGCATGCTCACTATAAGCAGGCGCGGGATACGGAATATTTTGCTCTCGTACGGCTGCCCGCTCTGCTAGAATCTGGGCAATGAGGGGTCCGAGTTGTGATCCCGAAGGTGCTTGTACTGCTCGACGCGGTGTCACATTGTACGAACGCTGCGGGGTGTCGTCGGAACTCTGCATTGAGCCTATGGGAAAGGAACCGAGCCTGAGATGCGTACTTGTGCTCTCCTCATTCGTCGCATGATGCAAGTACCCACAATCAACGCGAACACAATAGCGAAGACGATGATGGGAGTCGTGAAGCTGCTGGAAGATGTGGAGACGGAGACAGATTGACGTGCGTGCCAGCGGTGGAGGCTGGGATGTGCGGCCATGAAGTTGGGTCTGAAGTTCGTTGTTAGACGTTTGAATGGATAGAGACCGCTCGACGCAAGCGATGCTCTTACTGGATGGCTGGCATGGAGTGCTCTGAAGGAGGTTCAACGAAGCTGGTGAAGGAGAGCGAATACGACGGTCGCCTGGTACTAGGATGTGAGGAAGGTACGCTGTGCGACAGGTGCAGGCTGTCAGTGTTTTATAAATGTCAATGAGCTTTACAATTGCGACGGATCCTCGTTCGTGACTAACTAAGCCAATTTAGACCAGATGGAAGGATCAGAAAAGCTCGAACCACAGCATGTCTGTCGGACGAGTAGCAGAAAATTACAGGTCGGAGTGAGTAGGTAAGGTGTTCAGGTCAGGTACCCCGTCCGAAATGAGCACCGCCGGAGCGTTTTTGTGCCGAGCTCCGTGATGTGACCCGCGTCGCTGTCTATGTCGATAGGCCCGTCACACTGTAACTTACCAAGCCAGCTGTTCAAGCACTGTTCAAGTATAAGGAACGTCTTTCCTCTCGCATATAACCAGCGAAGTTGGTGGTACTTACAGAACATGAATTCGAGATGAGCTGGGAACTTGGACTCCGCTTCAAGTTAGGTACCAAGCCGCACTGCCACGATTCGGCATCGTCATCGGTTTCGCAGCAAATGGAACAGCCCCAGGGCCTTGTCACGAGACTCGTTTTTTACTCTGCGGCTCAAGCGACGACAAAAGCATAAGGGCTATGCAGGCACACCAACTACGGTAGCAGGTGTCATGAGAGCCCGTATCGATGGCGGGAGCAGCGCGGCACTGGCAGTTGCCACCTTGAAGTTTGAATCGGCGTTGTAAACCAGCCCTCGGCCGCCCCCGACATATGTTTCACTATTTGGATCGCGGACTATGATGTACCTGTGCCTCATATTGATTGCTGCCAGTGGCAGGTAGATCCACCAGTATTGGCCGAGTACTAGTAAAGTGGTGTGTCCGAGGACGATGCCAAACCGGCCACGGTGGCCGCGTGGCGGCTTGCTGTTCAATCTGTCCTAGTAGATCGATTTTTGTACAGACAACTGAAGGCGTGCTGGCCGAGTCGACCGACGGCGTGTCGTGTGCAACCAACCAGTTATAAGGGACGTAGCCTGAATCCTAGCGCCTTTTTCAATGCGCAAGCTTTAGACAGCAGTGCGACCTCAAACTAGTACGAACGACGTGATCTCATCGTTCCCAGGTGGTCTATTGGATGCGCGCAGAAGGTGTTGCACCGGCGGTATTGAAGCTCCCTGTTCCGAGAGATTCGGCAACAGTCGCTCGGTCTCGTAACGTCGTGCTCGTTGGTCAACGCTTCAGCCGTTCTGGAGCAGAAATCGCGACAGCGATGCCCTGCTGCCAAAAGTGTAGCTTGTGTGTAGGACACCGCTCACGCTCGAGATCATGTCTGTATGAGATAGACCAACACGGAAGGACTACGGACACACAGAATGGGCCAAAAAAGATATGCTATCTGACTGGCAGTGTGAATAGGATTTCCGACGTCTGTATCCCATTAAAACATTGATCAGAGCGCGTCGGAATTTGCATATATTCATGGTATCGGGCCATCGTTATACATACATAGTATCATTACGAAGTAACGCTCAGAAAAGTCGCTTTGAGATCCAATACTGTACCCAGGTCTTCGCCTCAATCTCTCCCACAGGCTGCATCTTCCGCACAGTGTTGCTGATGCGCTGCGCCTCGGTGGTATTGAAATCCGCGATCCCCCCCGGCTTCGAAAACAGACCCGGTGCAGTGCGTCTGGGCGAGCTCGTCATCGTTACGAGCCATGGCGCAGAAGAACTCCAGGAGCTTGAAGGCAGGCTTGGGTAGGAGACGTTTAATGTTAGCATTGTCGGAATGGCCGATGAAGGCATAAGAGAAACGTAAGGAGACTCACGATATTGACGAGGTCTTCAGGCGACGCAGCGGATGTTTTCTTCTCGAGGCGGATCACCCATTCGACAAATGGTACTATTATCAAACAGTCCTGGTGCCACGATTTCTGCTCTACAATTGTGTCTCGGATAGAAGATATAACGTCCGACCAACGAGGACGTTGAGGATTCACGATGTTGAGTGACTGTGGTGCCGACTCAGCGAATGCGACATCCAACACTGCGGCTGCGACGTCTTCGGCGCGCATCTATGAGACCTCCTGATCGTCAACAAAGGTTTCTTACCCTGTTGAAACGAGAGATTTCATAACGTACCCCTGTAGAATTCGGAAGCGCGCCAAGCGAAATGCTAGACTTGACTATGATCGGTACCCAATCAGTCGCCGCCCACGACCTGTTCGATCCCCCCGCGATCTGACCAATCCTCAACGACGTCGCACGTAGACCACTCTTCGCGATTGTCTATAGAGAGATAAATGAAACGCTACGAATCTCCCACCGACTAGAACGTTGGCGCACCCGTTCACAAACGTATTTCGATTCCCCATATCCCAACCCGACAGCTGTGGATGGATCCAACTGAAGTTCTTCAGGAAAAACTCCCTTGGTCAAGTCCCAGGACTGTGCTGTGCCAATGCTGGACGTAAACACGAAGTGGAGCAAACCACGATGTTTGGCATCTAGTGCGAGATCCACAAGGTTTCTAGTGGCCCTGATATTGGGCTCAAATGACACCAGGGACAAGTTGAAATCGACACGCCAAGCATTATGGATGATGATGGTTACCGACTCTCGGATCTAAATATATGGATGACCAGGGTGAACACAACATTAGTGGAGCGGTCCCATACCTCTTTATACAGCTCTGGAGGGAAGCCACAATTGTCCTGAGACGCGTCGGCTTCAATGTACACCAGCTTTTCAGAACCCAGCAAATCGGTGGAAAGGCCCTTGTCGATAAACGACGAACATTGTCGTTCTGTGATCGAGGTCGATGAAGACCTTCACTACCCTTGGGTTTTGCAAGAGTTGACTGAGGAGGATCGAACCAAGACCACCGGTGGACCCAGTGAGTAGCACGACTGCGCAGGAGGGGTGCGAAACTAGGCCGTTCGTCGTACCGTCGACCATTGCCGATGAAGCAGATCCGGATAGCTTAACAGAGTATCTCTGTATCATGGTTTCCATCTTTGCAACGTGCCGTTGCTTCCGGTCTAAACTCTGAGAAACCTCGCGCTCGCCGACAATGCTGGAGACCTGAGAGGCGAGAAGCTGAAGTGACGGATTCTCAAATACGATATTGGGCGAGACGAGAGTGACTGAGCTTCGAACCCGGGCGTCCGATGCCCTGTGAAGCGCGTTGATGACCTGATTTCGAAGAGAAATTACACTTAGACTGCAAAACCTGCGTGAGATCAAAGCACTTGTGCTTGTTTAAACATCGCACCTGTCGAAGCCTTGCGCAAATAGGTCGGAGCTAGGATCCAGCCTACGCCCCTGGCTGACCAAGCTTGCATGCGCCGTCAACCACGGCAGGATACCCTCGGGCGTCCATGCAAGTGGTCCAGTTGATTCACTAGAGTAGGAATAAGTAACATCCACGTCGGTATACCTTGATGAGCGACAAGGTTCAGAAATGGTACCACAGAGAAGGAAACAGCGTACGTACAGCGAATTTATCTTGGCTTCATAGATCTCGATAGTAGCTTTCCTTTGCACGGTGCCTTTTGGGGTCCTGATCATTGGCTGTTTGACATCCACGATCAATATCATCTCCTTGAATATTCTAGCAAACGCGGGTGCGATCTTGTTTGCTTCCTCGATCGCTGGCCGGTAATACCACGGTCGGTGTTAATCACGGTCCTAGAAGAGGAAAGACAAACCAGATTTGGTCCTTGAATGCAGTGACCGCATTGTCGTCGAGCACATCAACAGCGTGCTCGGGACAGGGTTCGACCAAAACGCCAACCTGATTTCGCTCTCGTCCAAACATGATAACCCCTTGAACAAACGGACTGGTAACTATGATGCCCTCCATCGGTATAGGTACTATTTTTTCCCCGGACGCAAGGGCAATTACATCGTCCGCTCTGCCGACGCTATCACGAACCAATCATATCAGCAAAAAGAATTGAACATGCAGCGACAACACAAACATTTTCCACAAGTTTTTGGTGGGATGCTTAATGAACAAATCCGAGGTTGCATATCCCTTCGTGTCCGTCAGGTTTTCTATTGACACTTGATTGTTCTCGGTCGTCTATCAGGCCAGTAAGCAGCAGTCACAGCAAAGAATGGAGCGCAGGCAACGCGGCAGAGTACATACCAATACTTGACATTCATACGTGCCGTTGCCCTGAGGCACGCACTTCACCTGTATGTCCTCTGAGAACTGTACCCACATCCATTCCCCATGCTGAACTTCGGACCTGCTTCGCGCAGAGAGAGGAGAACCAAATTCTGTTCCGCCATACGTAATGCTGATGTTGACACCAGCTGCCCACAACGCATTCCCGATCTTGTCTGAGATTGGACCGCCGCCACATATCTACAGAAGATGTGGTTAAGAGTGCCATCGAACGAAGCAGAGTTTACACTGACGACTCGATCCAGCTTCGCTAGTACCTCGACGGCATCTATAGAAACGGCCCATTGTTCCAATAAAGCTGGAACAGTTATCACCACCTTGCAATGCGTGCGACAGACACCATCGAGAATATTGTCTGACGTTGGCACGATGGGAATTTCTCTCCGATTGCTTGTAGTTTGAGGTGGATAAACAGCGATCGTCACGAGATACGCGAGAGGGAGATACAATTGCATTGTTATGCCGAGAGAATGAAAAGGAGGCAGTGCTATCGCACCAACACGGTCGCCGGGAGACAGCTTGTGAAAATATGCCGTCATGACTACCGTATCGACCAATGTATGAGAGACCAAGATCAGGAAGAAGACGAATCGGCGCACTGTGGTACATCCAGTGGATCTGAACTTTGTAGCTTTGTGGTATTGCCTTGGGAAATCCGGTGCTGCCCGAGGAATGAATATATATCGAGGGTCTGTTTTGGTCGGGGCGTGATGCAGAATGGGGATATGGTATAAACAGATCCGCTTGAATTTCGTGCCCGAGTTTCGGGAAAGCATACGATATAGGAGGCATCTCCTCCACTGTAAATGCAAGATCAGAACCTTGCTCCCGAAGAGCGTCAATCAAGTTTCGGTGCGCATCGTACAACGTCACGATCCGCGAACAATTAATCTTCTTCATTATACTAATAACAGCAGCTGGCGAATTCCTAGGAGATACAGGGAAGGCTGATGGGAATCAAGAGCAGTCCTCCATTACGGCAACGGGGAGGTGCTTACTACTAGGCCTGCGATGGACATCCCTGCGACGATAACCTGATGGAGGATAGTGTCTGTGGTGGCGATGAGGATGACGACCTGCCCGTCATCCCCAGTATGCCCCGGACGAAGCGCATGTGCGATTCTGTGCGCAGCACGACCAAACTCGAGGAAAGTGATTTCGGTGCTGCCTTGGTCATCAGAATAGACCCACATCGGGAGAGTTGGGTTGTTCTGCATGTGGAAGTTTATCAAGTCGGGAAAGAACAGTGAACAGTCTAATAGAGGAAGCTTTGGAGCAGAAGTTGGCGACATGGTAGCAGTTTCCATGTCTCTGGAACTTCCCTCTGCGACTTTGTGAGGGGTATCTGTATGAAGGTGCCTGTCATCGCGTAAACGAATCCTGAGTGCTTGCGTAGGCCACATCCGCAGGCTAAAATGTCTGCTAGGTAGTCGAGATGGAGGGCGTCAATGCTCACGATTTCACACAGAGAACCAGTTGTCACTTACAGCCACGTCAACATATCGAGCATCGCCTTCCACGGAAACCGCGATCAAATAGCGCAAACAGGTCATTAACATCATGATGCATCTAAATCTGGCCTAGGATCCCAAGGAGTGAAACAATTCTAGTCTGCACGTTGCAACGCAAACAGCACGAACGAACACTCACGCTATGCAAGCACACCAAACAAGCGAACCTATTGATCAACCTGCTCGGCGAACGAAAAGCGTACAAACAAACAAAAAACAAACATCATAATAGGGGCTCACCATATTCGTACTATCAGACTCAACATCTTTACGCTACATTGCCCTTCCAAAGACACATTACCTTGTAACCTGACGCATCCGAGTCCAACGTTGAACAGTGCTCCCTCAGGCATGGCTACCTCACTCATCTTCAACCTGAGCTATGAAGTGAATGTTTCTCAGGGTTAGGGTTTCCGAATCTGTTCTTCATAAAGAGAAGAGTTTCAGTCTGGATCAAGACCCCATGATGAGAATTCAAGAGTCAGTGGCGTGGGTCGACGCCCATTTAACTTCCAGTTGGTGTTATTCGCTTCAATTTAGATCACTTACACAAATAGGTCCTCGTTGTCTTGGGGTCAAATCTATACACGAGTCATAAGAATTACGTTCCTCGTAGGTTCCGTCATGGCCCAAGGCTTTACCTGCGACGCGTGCATGTGACCTCCAGTATTCTACCAGAGACAAAGATAAAGATAAACTCGGCCAAAAGTTCAAGCTTGCTCCTAACTATGACCACTACCGCTTCAATGCATTCGGTAATGTATTGACCGTTCGAGTTACTGCTGATCCTGACCAGTCTATTGATTGCTCCGTGATTATGTTCTGTCTGTCTGACCGATTGATACTGTTCACAGTCCGGTGTTGCACTCTAGGTTCGTTGTTCGCTACCACAACCTTCTCGAATCGAAGAAAGACACTTGGATCATCCCGCATTGTAATCATTACAAATCCAGCGGGCGTAGCTCTTCAATTTATAAATCCCTAAGCGCAAATTCACTTTTGCCATTTCTGTGCATCGCGAGCAATGGCGGCCTAACTTCTACGATGTAGGGCTCCAGACAACACGTTTCGTCAAAGATACCTCCCGTCTTATCCTTATACATTTGACAATCACGCCGCTTGTCCTCGGAGGTTTCTCGCCGTACTCTCCTGCAAGACTGCCAGTGGTCGGTCGCATGTGCCAGGCTGGAACACGATATTTCAAATGCTCCAGATCGAAGCAACACCTCAAGTTCGTATATGGCGAAACATAGTTGAACCGGCCCATCAAGGCAATGGGTCCCTTTCGAGAGCATCAGAGGATGACCGTTGACGTCCTACCATGCCATTTCAAGTAGGTCCGTTATTCCGTTCGTTAAAGGTTTGCCTTACGGTATACGCCCAGTCGTTCGAAGTGGAGAATCGCTTGTTGTAACCACATACAGAATACGTATTTCAAACATGAAAGCGAGAATCATTGTCTGCAATTACATAAATTTTGGGGTGATGCCTTGGTCACCGCGCCACCGACTCGAACTCAGAACAAAGCCACTTCCACTGGAGGAACGGGGCCAATTTCGCTTCCCGTTCGGAATGCTTGGAATGGCCTGTTAATCTCCACAACGCACGTTTCCGATTTGGCTAGCTGATCCGGCCTTGCAAATACGTAAATACGGTCCTTTCAACTTAGATCGCGCCGGAGGTGTGCCTACGGCTGGATGTGGTATATTTTTATTGATGAAACTATGTGCCACTGAGAGTGAAGCGGCACTGGTACGTGCAAGCTATATAATGTCAAGTGTTTGCAGGTTCATGTCGTTAAGGGAAACATCACCGCGGACACGTATGGTAATATCTGTGCTCGTTGCAACCCTCCTGTATTGCCCATGCCCCTGGGCCAGGAACAACAATGCACCCAGTGGTTGTCTGAAACGAACCACTAACTTCAATGCTTTCAGAGCGGCTTCCCTGTGATCCAGGAGCGGATTACAGAGAGGAGAGTCGGAATCGAAGAGTGAGGAAACATTTCGACCATGGGGGTCAAGGTCTGAATCTCGTGCGGACGTATCGCAGTCCGGATTTGGGTCCGAGTCGCCGTCAGAAGATGATTCATCGTTCCCACTTGGATGATGATGACGGCCATCATGGAGCGAGGTAGCATTCAGCAGTTCATCAATCCACGGGCACACGAGAACAAGATCCTGTGCACCCTGACTCTTTGATAGTAACCTCTCCTCCGTGTTTATAACCGTATCTTCAAGTGCGCTCGCCGTAGCACGATGCACCCAGACCCCGTCGGGTCGCTGGACCTTGTTGAGCGCCGTCAGACGGAATACGAGGCAAGGCAGGTGGAGGTGCTGGCTCGTACACCGGGCCGGGGGGTGCGTATGTAACTTCTGGTAAAATGCCATCGCCTGCACCTCGTCTTGACGGGTCCATGCACGTCGCAAATGGACAAGTTGACTCTCCATGTCCTCTCCACCTATCCGAGGCACCGTGGGAGGTGGGTGTTCATAGACCCGGATGTGATCTGGAAAGGCGCTATTGAACTCGGACGATCGGCCCACCCAGGCGATGCATGTGACGTCGCCGGAACGCGCCACAATCTCCTGGAACAGACGACCAAGCGCGTTTTCCTGGCTCTCTCCGTGTATGACAGGTAACGTCACTCCAAAAATACCAAAGAGTCCATATGCCATGTCCACTGGGAACGTCGTCTCCCTAGTCGATGCTAAACGAAGTTTGACTCGGATGTTCTCAGGGCCGGGATGGAGGGTGAGGAGATCGTGTTTTTTGACACCGGTTGCATCTTCCAATTCTTGCATGATGACAGCGGATTCTTTGTGGTTGAGAGACTTGTCGTTCAAGTAAGGTGTCCAGTCTTTATAGTAGAAACGGATGACAGGCGGTGAAAGGAGTTCCTGGAGCGTCCATCCACGCTCCATCCAGACGCTGCCCTTTAGTTCCCCAGGGATCAGCTGAGGTGGTACATCGGCGAGATAAACAATGGTGGCCGCAGAGCAGCGATACCAATGAAACATGGAATTGATCGACCTTTCGAACTCGACGTCCTTGTCCTTGTCGATACAACAAGTGTCACTCCACGCCCATCGGAATTCGGCATCACGAGCGAGGTGACAAAACTGCTGGAGTTTCGTGGCGGATGTGGAGGCGTCCAGGTTGAATATAGACTTGTCCAAAACATCAGCCAGTTCGAGCTCTTCTGTTCCCCATCGATGAGATAGCATCACGTATTGCAAATATTGCCTAGTGGCTGTGTCGATACGCTCCTTGTGTACTTCATTTATCATGGATGAGACTAGCTCTTGGAACACCGGATCATCTGTGAATATTGCTCTCCGTTTTTCAGCGTCACAGAGCCTCCCGCTTGTAGTATCAAGGAGGCGAAAGGGGGTGTTATGGGAAGTGTTTGCAAACACTTCCAAAATTGCTTTTGCCGTATCTGAAGGGTCAATGTAATTATCACGTAGGTCTACAAGAACTAGGGTCAGAAAGAAATAGTCAGTGAGTCGCATATGCTTACGTCGAATATTTGCGTCTGGCGAATTTTCCAGAATTGAGATCATCGTCTTCAATGCATCGATCGCATCTCCATAACGCGCTAACTTGTGTAGTGCTGCGTGTTTTCTTTCATAACCCCAGGGAGACGAAGGGTTCAATCTGATCGCCTAATCGATACAAGTCGCGAAATTCGACAGAGTGCCACTACGACAGCGGGTGTGCGTACCTCGTCTGCATCCTTCAAGGCATCCTCACATGAGCATGATGCTGTCCGAGCTTTGCTGCGTTTTACGAATAAGGTTGCTGCCTGAAGCGCGGCTGGCGGAATGGTCAACGCTGCGGAGTACAGGGAAATCGCATTGTCATAGTTTTTGCTGCACATCTCCCTATCGCCTTGGTTTTTCAACATTTCGACAGATTGGGATTTGAGACCTGGAAGCGAATGGCCGAGTCTGGCATTGCACCGACCAGACATAGCCCAGGCACTTACCAGTGAGCCACTCACTAAGTTCACTTCTCAACATTATTTCGTCTCTGAAGGTGCTCTCCATCTTGCAGATGCTGTCCAATAACTCCTGCGTGTGCCCTGCGGCGTAGCAGGCTTCGCACGATTGCTGGTAAATTGAAAGCCTCAAACCATCAAATACCCAACCGCTGATCTTTCAGAGCGTCAAAGTGAGTTCCCAAAAGATTGCATGAAGTATCCTTACGAGTGACAGAGTGTCTATTTCCGGATATTGGCCAGATGGACAGAGATCTCGCGCCCGTGCAAACCACTCCATTGCCTTAACATGTTGTTGACGATTCATGGCATCTTCTGCAAGGATTGCATACATCCTTGCCTAGATCGAGACGCTAAGGATAGCATCCAAACTAGAATAAAACCACTTGCCTGAACGAAAGCGCAAAGTTGTTGAACATCAGGAGAACGATCAACCAGGTCGTTCACATGACATATAGCTTCGTCACTGCGCCCGGTGTCGAATGTGGTGATGGCCTGAATGTGACGATAGCGTGACAACGGCCCTAATTGTGCGAATGGTTGCATACCTTGATCACGTCAACGAAGTCTTTCTCTGCTGGATCACAGATTTTAAGTGCATTGTCAAGTGTCTCCATTGCGGCCGTGTACATGTCCTGGCCTGACTGCGCAATGCTCTTCGCAAGGAGGGCAACGAGTGGTGGCGGGGATGGGGAGATACGAATCACCGCCTCTGCGTCGTCCAATGCCCCAGCCCATTGTTGTAGTCGTGCCCGTACGAAGGCCCGATTGGCAAGATGGTAGTGTAAAATGCTCGAATTATGTTCAATTTCACTCGACAATATTGTTTCGGCTTTGAGCAGCTCGGTATTTCTCCATGAAACATACGCTGCACCACTTATTTCCGTTAACTGCATCATGACGTTCGAAGATTTTGAGGATGAGATCATGACAAACGCCCGATAACTTGTGATGACTTACGATGGGATGCGAGTCTGAACAGGAGTGAATTAGGCGAGCAGTCAAAGACTGAGAGATAATATAATCAGTCCCGTTGCTCATATGGCGCAGAAGTGGAAACCTACATGACAGAAGTAGGACAAACGAAGCACCTTTCGGAGATCCCATATGTATATTTTTCCGTCCTTTGCGCCGCTCACGAGATAGCCATCATCAGGGGAGATTTTAGCATCAAGTACTTCGCTAGTATGCACAAGAGAGTAAATCTCGGATTGCGTGTGCACATCCCAAATCTTGACAAAGCATTCTGACCTGGAAGCAGAGACGACGAACTTGCCATTATTCGAGAGGCGAAGCGTAGAGACAGAATCAGAGTGAGGGCGCACGGGCCAATTTGTTTTGGTTAGCGCCGAACTTGAAACGTCGAAACACCGAATTCCCCCATATTGGCAGCCAGCGAAGAGAAAACGACCATCATTGGACCAGGCAAGTGAGCACGCAGGATCATCAGTTGAGAGGCAAATCGAGGATAGACGCCCGTCACTGCAAATGCTCCAGACATGGATCGAGAAATCCGGCCCCGCGCTGGCGAGGCGGTCCCCTGTAGCAAAAAACTTGACAGACAGGACTGACCGGCCCTGCTTCAACGGACCTGCGATAAGCCGCCCTGTTTTCAAGCACCAGACGATCACTGTTCCATCGCGCGATCCACTTGCGATCTTTGACGTGCATGATGACACGTCGAGTGTGACGATTTTCTCCTCATGCGCCTCGACGGACTCGACAACTCTTTCACGGGTGCTCGCTTCCCATACAGTGACCTTCCGACCACAGGTCCCAGCAAGGACAAGCCATTTTCCATCCTTCGAGACAACCGCTGCGTTCATCTCCTCCTCGGAACGGGCAGGCAACTCCGCCTCGCTGACGTGCTCATCACCTTCTTCTATCTTCCACCATCGAAATGTTCCATCGTGGCCGCCGCCGATGACATGTTTGCCTTCAGGTAAGATATTCACAGATGAAATCGCACCCTGGTGGGTATCAATGTAACGCGGTTCTGGTTGGGATCAGCAATCATGGACATCAACCTGCTATTTGATATCAGAACCTCACCATTGAGTCCGGCTCCTTGAGTCGTCAAAGACCCCTCGGAAAGTGAGGCGATGCTTGAGTCACTGGGAGAGTCGCCAACGGTCTGTCGTGCTGCGAGTGCCCCAGGTCGTTAAATAAGCATGATAAATGCGAATTCGTGAATGGTATATTACCATTCGTCGGCGACGTCCTTCTCGAGCTCCGCCACGGAACCTGAAGCTTGGGCATGGGACAGATGAAGAGAGGCACTGAGTGGTAGCTGATGAGAGTGTTTTCCCAAATCAACTTCGAGCGCGCTTATGTGGGCGGCCATCAACACGATATATGAAAAGCGTCGGGAACTTTCCCAAGGGCTGAAGCGAGAAATGACCACCAAACTGCTGCTCGCGACAGGCAAATGGGTCTATCATCTCTCGAACGGTAGACCCTATACATCGTTCTGTGGTCAATTGAAAGCTTTTTGCACTCAGTGGTTGTCGTGCATGTGTGTCGGAGACCAAGTTGCAGTAGTAACCGAGAGGAACGTGTGAACCAAGCATGATTGCGACATACCGACGTGCCCGGTGCTCCAAGCTTTGAACTCGTCCTCTTTCTTTCAGCATCTCACTAAACGTAGGACGTGGCACTACGGTTGCCGCCCATCATGCCTACATCCACTATCAACGACCTCGTCGCGGGCAGTTTCGGAGGTGCAGCCCAAGTGCTGGTCGGTCAACCTCTCGATACCATCAAGACGCGTGCGCAAATTGCACCCAGTACGTCGACTATCTTTCAACTACGTTCTCCTGTTTGATTCATGGTCACCTCCGTGCTGCCGGCACAGAAGGAATGTTTGTGAGTCATATATCCTTCCATTCGCATTTTGTTCGGACGTCTGGCTCTTGTTCAAGATTCTGATCGGCTTGGAATGATAGAAAGGTCCTATGGATATCCTTGTCCAGACTGTTCGAAGGGAGGGATTTTTTGCACTGTACAAAGGTTCGCACTGTTTAGTCTCTCATTTGTGTCGCCGCTCACACACCATCCATTTCGTCTCAATTGTGTTGACTTGCCATCACACTGACTTAGGTCATACTCTTCTTCCCATTTGCCACGTTGCAAATCTCATATGAATTACTATACTGCGACAGGCATGGCCAGTCCGCTTTTCGGTATCGCTGGAGTGAACTCTCTTCTCTTCGCTGCCTATGCAGCGTCGAAACGGGTCGTCTCACCTTTTCCGGATTTGAGCATCCAACAATTTGCCCTTGCTGGTGGCATGGCCGGTGCTGTAAATGCCATCCTCGCTAGCCCTGGTTGGTCATTTACTCATGCTCATCTACTTCCTTCGACCTTCTAATATTTCAATCCACAGTTGAAATGTTTAAAGTCAGAATGCAAGGCCAGTATGGTTCTGCGGGCGATAAACAACTCCGAATCATCGTAAAAGAGATGTGGAGAGAATGGGGTTTTACGAGGGGGATCATGAGAGGGTATTGGGTAGGGTTTTCTCTTTTATACTCGTTAGACCCCCAGAGCGTATCTATCAGTTGTGTACCGTCAGGTCACCGTCTTCTGAGGACATCAGTTTCTACATTATTTCTGACTGGGATATTCTACGTTTGTAGGTTACCGTTGCACGAGAAATTCCTGCATACGCTGGGTAAGTAACTCATTGTCTATTGCCTCCGGAGTCGATTTAACTTATGCAATCAGGTTCTACTCAGGTGGGTACCAGCTCCTTCCCCGGGACACCGCGTAACGAGGTCACTCATTACGGTCTGTTCCACGCGAAGCATATGAATTCTCCAAGCGGCAGTTCCAGGGAATATACGGTCAGCAAGTACCCGTATGGGCGCTTCTCGCAAGTGGTTCAACAGGAGGGGTTCGTATGGCTACCCTTCGTCGTTCCTTGCGAATATACCTCACGTTTGATTTATATAGATCGCATATTGGCTTTCATGTTATCCTCTCGGTACGTTTTTCACTAATTTGCTTGTAATCAGTCCCTTGCTCCTCCCCGATGGATCCTTACACCTTCCATCCCTGTAGACGTCATCAAGTCCCGTATCCAGCTACGGCCTACACCCCCAACATCGCGTCCATGGACCTACATCAACGAAGAGCTCAGAGCGATCATTTCAGAAGGCGGACTGTAAATATCCTTCGCATTTGTCTTCGAGAAGCGACTAAACTGACGCTCTCCTTTAGCAAGGGACTCTTCAGGGGATTGTCTCCGTCATGTGAGTCTCGTCTTTTTATCCTTGCTGACATCTGGGTTACCGACACTACGTTTCTACCATGACAGTACTCCGAAGGTGAGCTCCGACCCACTTGCAAGGGCCATATGAGCAAAAGTGACGACGTTGTGTACAGTATACCAGCTGCTGGAAGCACGTTCGCAGCGTATGAGTTAACGCGGGGTGAGTACTCATTGTGTCATGTTTGCCAAAGTGGCGTGTTTATTCATCTACTGATTTTGCAGAATTCTTGAGAGAGTCGACCGGCACATAAATCGCAGAAAATGTAGTGCATGTATCAGTGTGGGTTTTAAGTCCAAGTGTCTGTTGTGGGCTGGTGAAGCAGAGTCCTAGTCAGTGGATGTAATGCATAGAGTGCTTCAGTGTAATGACTTTGAAATACCAGGTTGTTTTCAAGAGAACTTGAACCTCCGGGAATCAACCCATTCATTGTGCGTTCGTTGCATGGGTCACGTGAGATCGGATGGAATCAAAGTGACTTAAATAACGCCAACGGTATCTTGATTGGACTTATTACGAAGGTCTTCTAAGTCTTGTAAACTTCAGTTTCTATATCCAGACTGATCAATTGTGCAGGGTTTGGGGCGAAAAGAATTGCACCCGAGCGCTTCATGTCGAGCATGGGAAGAAGAATGAGCCTTTATTTCCCATACAGGATACTTATCATCCTTCTATCGTCGTCAAGGCGTCAAATTTGACCAACGACTTGTTGTCGGCATAACTCTCCAGAGCTTCATTATCCATCTGCCCTTCATCAGTCATGGGGAAGAACAAGTTCGAGGCTCACTCGTTCTCATATCACGACGCTTCGCAAGTGTGGCGCACCCAAATCCTGACGTCCGGCCAACTCCATAGCCGTGAGTCGTGTGGTGTGTGGCACTTCGACGACGGTCGCGCCTGGAAAATCTTCTCCAGCAGGGATCAACACGACAAGATCAAAAATACCTATGATCTAGCCACATCCAAAGGTTTACCTACTCCGGAGTATGAGTTTTTCAAGGGTACGGTCATTCCCGGTGCAGGATGCGCCAGAGAGGGGTTCGCACTTGCTTCGACATTCATCTCAGGTCATTTCTTTGCCTTGGACCAAAAGAACCGCGGTCCCCGACCCTTTATGAATGTCATCAATTCCATTACTGACGTTCGTGTTCTCTACAAGTGCGCAGTTGGATCTTATCGCATCATAAATCACTGACGGAACTGCCCCAGGATCGAAGAAGACCTTCGTGCGGCGGAAGCCATTGGGCTCAGAGACCCTCAAGGATTCATTGACCCAACTAGTGTTGACCACCCGATCATGTTCATCGACCTTCACACCAATACTACGCCGTCAGTCTCAGTTACTACCATGCGTGATGCTGTCTCGGAACGGCGCAGCCGCCTTCAGCCTGAGGCTTCAGGGATACTGAGTTAATTGGTGGACGAACGTGAGTAGCAGGTTTCACGACCATTTCAATCTTGCTCAAAGTAGATATCAAGTCTTCAGAAAGACATGAGGTTGATATTGTTTCGATGGCTAGGTGTTGGATCTGAATCAAGCTCATGTTAGTACTGGTTCATACTTGTCAAACGCGAGCAGTTCTGTGCGCACGCGACTATAGTCTAGTGACTTCGGTGGTTGCTATGAAGCTAGCCGTCGATGGACACGGCGCATGATACGTCTCCGGCACTTTGTTGAACTGCCTTATTCCCAGGTTGGGGTCACGAGTCATTTGCTACTACTGAGTCAATAGCTACCGAAAAAATTGTACCCGAGTGCGTAACTCTCCCTCATCGTGTCTGTACAACACGTAGATGCGAGGAGAAGTAAGCTATCCAAGTCAATAGAAAGTGAAGGGTTTGGTGCGGGGGATCCCGAACTATTAACGCGTATGCATTGTATTGTCCAGCGTAACATGTAGTGTTTTCCCTCGTCAATGAAGAGTGGTATACAGACAAGTATAACATATGCGACACAGCGTGGTCCGATGGGGTATAGTGATTCCAAAGGCAACCAGGATGTCCATGAGCACTTAGTACTATCACATTGACCATGACCGTCAGTCTCATAAGAATTTTCCTTAGTCTCGCATATCTGTAAGAGATTCAAGTCAGAAACAGGGGTATGTTAGACTCTAAAAAGAACTCACGCTATCCACAATAGGCGTCGGCTAGGACGACTCCATGTTGCCGTTGTCTCGTTTGTCCTCCTGGAACAGGGCCAGACGGTCCTCCTTCTTTCTTGGAAGGGACGTCAGACCAGGGGGTAAAGAGGAGCTTCCCCGGAACTCTATCTCCACTTTCTGCAACTGCTCCATAAACCCAGGATTTGGGCACGCGTTTGGTCTCGCGCTGAGGACGAGTCCCATTGCGCGTTTCAATGTCATGCCGCAACTTTGCACCAGGTAGAATGCAACGACGGCCGGAGAGCGAGAAATCCCGGCAGAGCAATGAACAAATATTTTACTGGATTTCTTGCCCGCGCGCGCCTTGGTGATGAACGCGGCAGCCTCTCCGCCAGCTTTGCTTAGATCAGCAGAGGGATCATCTTCGATGGAAAGACGAAGATAGGTGACGCTATCGAGGGTCGACGCGGGTTTTCTCCCCACACTGATGATGTGGGTAATCCCTTGTCTCGCAACGAAGGTCGATGTGGCGGATGTTGCAGAACAAGGGCCTACGTAAAGGTAGGGGAGAATGAGCGAGACAGAGTCGGACTGGACCTTGGGTAATTTGGTAGAATTGACTGTTGTCTTCACTTGCTTTGCTTTGGGCATGATTGCGTCGAGTCGGTCAGGCCCGGGGTGGGCGCTCACATTGATAAGCCTGGGAGCTCACTAGCGCAGACCCGCGCATTATCTAATCAAGTGGCAAAGAGCGTGGCGCCGAACCTTTACTGGGTAAGCCTTGGCTCCGCTTCAGTAAGTATTTGGCAGTTCCATGTGGAACTAATTGGTCAACCGGGAATATATCCAGCGCTAGGTTTATTGCCGACTGTCCAATTACTTCCACATCAGTGAAATGGGTCCGAGGTAACAACCTGCCACAGTGTGGGTCGTGGCTTGCTTGGGATCGCTATGGGGCATTTGTCCAACATGTGTTCAGCACGAGGTCCTAAGAAAGATGACTCCAAAATATTCTCGCGAACTTGAGAGGTACGTATCAACTTATTGCTCATCAGGCTCCCGTGCAAACCTCCGATGTGATATGCTCATCAATGTTCGACACACATATGAGGTAGGAAGCCACGGCAGTGACCAGACTCACTCATACATTGATTGCACTGTCATGTAAGTTATTTCGTGGCTAGTGCAGCGTTACCTATTCAACACCCATGACAACCAGGACCTGTTGTTTCTGCTTTCTCTGCGGCCATACCGAATATAATAGAGTCTCCCTCGAATACAATTACAACGGCGAAGCCTGACCCAAAGTAAATCTTGGGTAGCGTTAATCGTGTATCTCACGATCGCACTGAGATTTGCAAAAGGAGTGTCAGGACCACCTTCATCATGATAATGCAGGTGCTTCGTGTACAAGCCCCTCCCATACCCATAACTGACATTGCAAAAATGGCATTCAGGCGATACGAAGAGCTGCTTATTCAAGTTCGAGATGATAGCATGCACCTTGGAACTGATTCCAATCAGATATTTGCTGTTCTTGTTCCTACAGGATCTATGGTGCACGGTTCTCGGCGACGGGGTCAGTGTCATACAACACAAACCGCTGGTCTGACTGACACACGAAGAGTCACTTCTCACCGATAAGGACGTGGCGATCAATGTGTTTTGTGAGCTCACCAACGAATGGGATCTCAACGTGTGACACAATTCGTAGAGCCACCTTTCAAAGGGTGGGATCTTGAGTAAGGCTGCGGAACCACTTGGAGACCTATAGGAAAGGGGGATATCATCTCAATGGCTCGACATACAAGCCAGGCAACGGAAAGCGAGCTTACTGTTGGCCACCGGATGATATCTCGAGGATCCGCGTATCGCAAAATGCTGCAAATGATTTCTGCGGGAAATGTGAATATGCATTAGTTACACCTCGCCGGAAGAGGAGTCAATTTTAGAGGCACGCAGCATGTGAGTGAGAAGCAGCAAAGCGAGACATTGGCGACTTACAGGATGCGATGATATACTCAATGCCGTGGGTGTGCGCGATCTCGAAGACTCCATAATTTGGAATGCCACTGAGCAGGTCTCGTCCTCGTACACCCATACTCTTCTGCGATGGAAGAACGAAGTGAGAGCAAGAGAGAATAATGAAACAATCAACCATGCCAGAATTGAGAAAACAGTCACAGCATAATCTGGCGTCGCAGATCCCGAAATGGAACAAGTCGACCAGAAAGAAAACTTTTCCGACGCGACTAGGATGTGTAGTAGTACATCACGACCAGAAGAGATAAACTGTTGCTCAATACGCAATCCAATGGACGAAGAACAGACAGGAGGATCCGCCTGCTCACGAGGGCTTCGCCAGCACGGGCTCACAGCGGAGAAAGAGCCACTGGTCTGTTAGTAGCGGTTGAGGCTCTGAGACGGCCAGAACTCGCCAAGAATGAATACTGCACACGTATTGTCATTCGAAACATATGCAACCGCGAGGCCGTTCGTGTTTGATAGAGTCAGTGTGGGTTACCGTGGGTAGCATCATCCGATGCGTGTCCTAATGTATTAGAGATCCAGAGTAATCATTCAATATCAATATCTGTGCTTACGAAGGCGCATATGTATACCACAACTCTTCTCATTGGTAGTATTGTGCCCCATCTCCCGCTTCCAGTGCCAGTGGTTGGTGCGGAGAGGTTCGGGGGAGACTTCGCGATTACGTGAGCGATGACGTAAGAGGAAGAAATGAAATCCCGCCCAAATCCCATGGAATATCCAAACGTGTAGCGAATTAACCTCTTGCTTGCATCTAGAGCAGAAATACGGGCAATCTTCTCACTCCCGATTTTACTGTGCGTATGAGAGCCAATCTGTTAGCTGCTAAGTGTGTGTATTTTCCCCTATAGACGAGGAGTAAGGAAGCACGTTCTTCCCTGTCTGACTTTGCTTAACTTTTGTATCAGGAAATTGCAATACGCTGCGGATGACCTCTACGGCCAAGCCCAAGGGAAATAAGCGCGCTCCGGTGGAGTAGGACGCTGCGGGCGACCTGCGCTGTTTCACGATAAGCATTCTGAGCTGCAGTCTCACCGTGTCGTTATCATTTCCAAGGAAGTGCGATGGCTTGAACGAAATGCGGAGAAAGCAGCCTCGCGTCCGCGACAATGATCAGCACCCATCAATCCTTCCAGTTGGATGTGACCTGACAGCTGTGAGTCAAATAACTTTCTTCCACGTGCACCTCTGACCGGCCACTGGCAGAGAAGCAGTCCTTGACGGCAGTGTATGTACTAGGACCGCCTTTTTTCCTATCGCGAATGCAAGAACCCGAGCCAAGATAAGGGGTGTCTGTTTCATGGTATGTAAGTGCTCGTTCGTCCACAGGTAGGCTCTGATCGGCGAGATCCACCGCCCATAAAATTGAGGATCATGTGGTTTCACGCAGGCACGTTGTGTCACCCCGATTAGGTGTGGGCGAGTCTAGGCTCTTGGAATGTCCCTGTGGCCCTTTGCTGTGCGCGAAAAATGGCAGTGGAGATGTCTGCCTTGTTGCCTGTGGCTAGATGAGCCTGGACACGAGGATCCGTTATCGTCGTTGCACCAGGGACGAGGTAACCCTACAGACACGGGGCCGCCGGGTCAGAAAGGCGACCTTGATCGGCTTGTCCAGCCCTGGTGCCTGCGGGGACGAACACCGGGTGCGACCGCCGAGGGATTCCAGCGTCATGCTCATTGTGACGACCGTTCGAAGGGAGAACTCTTTCGCAGTATTGAATACGCGAACATTGTCGATCAAAGAAGTGAGATGGGACACATGATCGAAAGAGACAGGAATAGAGATGACGGGGAGCAAACTCCGTTACGGTGGGATCATTTAAGAGCGCCTACTGATACTACTCTACCTCTCTTGCTCGTTTACTATCTTGTTCCCCTTTGCCGTCCTGATGACGAAGAGACAACGCCAAAACGGTGAGTTCATGAGTTACTTCGTTGGCCCAGATCGTATATATCGGTCCAATATTGTGGATGGATTGCCAGGATGGATGGGAGAGTCCCTTTTTCCCGACGGCCTCGTGTTTGGTTTACTCCCAGCCCTGGTAGCTTTTTGAAATTGATTATACTTGTTGCTGCGGTCTGAGTCCAGGACGATATTTACGCCGTCTTTGTCTTTCACTTCGGTTCACATTCCACCTGTCGCTCCACAGCGACAAGCTTGGTTTCCCTTGTTCTCCGTTTTCTTCTCTTTTTCTTTTCACCTTGGTGCATGTCCTCCTCAACGACACCCATGAGCTCCTCATCCACCGCGCGGGCATCGTCTGGTAGCTCTCTTTCCTCTCAATCGTTTCCCTCCTCCTCCTCCTCCTCCTCTCTCGTCTCCAGCGCTGACATCCCACCCACACCACCCCCAGCATCCTCCACCACCCGTCCACCGACTTCCGCCACACCCACCCCTACCACCTCGCCACTGGCAACGCCAACCACCACGCCACAATCGAGTCCTGCACAAACCTCGACGGCGGCAGCACAGACCACACCTTCGTCCCCAGGATCCTCAGGCTCCTCGTTCTCTTCCACCCCTGCAGCGATACCTACTACATCCTCGTTCACGTCCCAAGTTGCGACGACCTTTTCGTACGTTCCTCTTCTTTCGCATGTGGTTCTACCTTTGACCGTATCTACTCTCTAAAGCTCAACAGATCCAGCGGGTTCCGTTGTCTATATCACCAGCACTGTTCCTGAAATCATCACCACCTCCATCAGTTCACCCACAGGTCACAGCAGCTCTAGCAACACAGGCATCATCGTCGGCTCCGTCGTGGGTGGTGTTGCAGTGATCATCATCTTGGCCCTCTTACTCTTCTGCATCCGAAAACGAGCCCGCAAAGACGAATTCGACGGCGACTTTGATCCCGACCGGGTCCTAGGACACGCGGACCTTGGGGGCGGTACACTCCCTAATGTCGACCTCACAGACGAAGTATCGCCGTTCCCTCGAACTCAATCGTACACCGACCAAGGCAGTTCAAGCATGCGTCAATATGGTAAATCGCCGTACGTCCCCGTGCCTTCATCGTTGGGGGCAAGTGGACGTGCCAGCACCGAGTTTTACTCCCCTGGGTCTGTGGGTGGGAGTGATGCACAGCATCGGACGTTTATGCAACCTGGCGCAGGACCGCCACCTCCGGGTGCTTATGCACCTGTCAACATGTATGGCACGGGCCCTATGGACTGGCACAATCCTCGCCCAGGTGCCTCTCCACCCCCTTCGACGGTGAGCAACAACACGACGTCGACGCGGTTGACCAAGGAACGTGAGGCAATGGGACGAAGTGGACAGGGTACAGGGTTGGGATTGACGACGCAGCCAGAGGCCGCCGAGGGCAGCGGGGATGTGGTCGTGCATCAGGATGCGGGTCGGGCGCCGATCGAGGAACATACGCCACCGAGGGAAATTCCGCCCTCCTACGACTCGATTCGGCAAGATTGAAAGGGTGGCTAAGTGGCAGTCTGGTTTCCGTTCTTATCTTCCAGAATCGATGTCATGAATGACCTGGTTTGGGTTTGCTTTTGTCTTGAAAGGTGACTATGGGTCGTTTTTTGGACTCTCCTTTTTTGTTCATGAATCATGGTTCAGGAGAACTGATGTATATCTTATACAGACGCTGCTCGCTCATGGTCTCGACACACGGGAACCGTCACCCTTCATGTACCATACTTTTGCCGCATCCGAGATTTTTCTTACGTGCCACAGCTTACGACTCAGATTGACGACGCCCATATCGACGTACCCTACAATACCGTATCCGAAAATCGGGTTTGTTCTTAGTACCCTTACGCACACATATGCATCCCAGCCAGTGTATGACTTTCCTCTTGCCCGCCTAGTTTCTTTTATTTTAAAGCCTGCCTTGGTGTTCGCTTTTTTTCCCCTTCCACGTTTCTTGCCGCGTTGACCGACGTCGACTCGTCGGCTCCATTGACGTTCCCGCTGTCCAGCCTTGTCAAGTTTGACACCGCGATCGAAACGGATACGTTGGCAGATCGATTCTTTGAATGACATGGTCAGTCTCATACTATACGTGGACGTCGGATGCGATAGGTTGACCCTGTCAAGCTGAATGCGTTCAAGTTTGATTGCTACGATAGAGCTCGCATAATGGACGATTTAGTACTAGCTTGTAGACTTTTTGCGAGTCACATCGATATTATCGTGGCATCACTGATGGGCGGCGTCCCACATGTTGTAGATTGACCATTATGGGGTACATTGACAGTTTGCGCACAAACCTTGCGCCTTGCACCCTGCAGCGTGTCATTTGGAGTTGGACGAGTGCCATGATAAGAATTCGGCCCGGTCCGACCCGTAGCAACACTAATACTCGGCAGCTGCCGGTCCTATGACGGGTGGCACGATGGACGTGTGTCATGTTCACAAGCGCAGTTCACTCGGAAAGTATTCTGGTGAAACACATCCCAGTCTGCCTCTGGGATTGAATTCCAGGTGAGCCTTTGACTTTTTGCTCTCGGGTCGTTATGACAGGCAATATGGCCCAATCAGGCAGACGGACATTCTGCGCGCACTGCCAGTGCGCCAAGCATTGTACATCAACTTCGTGCCGTCATCATCGAAACGTCATCAGCTTCTGGTGGCCACTGTTCGTTTCTTTTCTTTTTTGGAGAATAAATGATTGATTGACCGGGCAAGGATCGCCCTCAGTGTACTGCCGACCAAGCCTTGTTAATCAGACTTCGATGCGCTCGAATTCCAGCTCTCTGACGCTTGTATTTGGGAACAAAGACCCGTCCAAACCCCACCTGTAACGGGCGTGAATCTCTCTGACACTTGGAGTTGTTCCCAACTGGTAACAAAGACCCATCCAAACCCACCTGTAACCAACAGCCTTCTGACGCTTGAGATGGTTCTCGGTTCAGCCGTCTCAGGTACTAGTATCCTAGCAGTTCAGAAAGGAAACTGCATGGTGCCCCGAGAGCCAAACAGTAGTACTCGTCGAGTACATCGTAAAAGTCACCGTCATGCACGACCAATTGATCTGCAGTCCTACGTCCTCCCCCTTCGAATTGCACTATGGCGTTAACCAGTGCTGTTTGAAGTAATACCTAGTCACTGATCTCTGATCATGTTCTGTAACTTCTGTTCACACACAACATTTAGAGGCGCTCGTAATGTATTTCAAAATGTAAATCAATGTTGAAAAATGTTATAAGGCCAACAAACATATTTTATGTTAAGTATATCGTATAGCCGAATTGACACCGAACAATTTGTCGAAGTGGGTTGCCACGTTTCACCCTCTTCCCCATCCTCCACCACGATGGCCGACCCATACCCATACGCACGACGTCGTCGCAGCGACAATTGGACCGTGCCTCGAGAGGGCTCCCACAGCCCACTCTTAACCCAATCCTCCACCCCGACCCCGCGCCCATCCGCCCTAAGTTATCACGTCAGCGATCGCTCTTCAGTATCGTGGAACACAAAAGTGCCGTCCGCTACCGTACGGGACACTAACCCTTCCACTGAATACGGTAAGCCTCCCCTTGTGCAGGGTCGACACCGAGAACACGATAACCACTCGTTTGCCGTAGTTCTCGTTCACAATGATGGCCATGATCATCGGCCACTGCACCGACCCAACCATACCCTTCGCTACTGGTGTTACGGACTCCATGCATTCCTCATCCTCATTCACATCGCACTCTTCGGCTTGCTCTTCACCCACCCGGAGCATAGGTTCTCGGTTCCAGCCAACAGTACTGTTTTCACCGTCGGCCTGAGCGCCTTTCTACAGGCTTTCTATACGGTGCGTCCGCGTGTCCTTTTTCAATGAACGGCAGTGAGATGACCATCTTGGACAGATATACACGGCTGTTCTAGTGCTCATGACACAACGCCTTGTGACATCCGCTACCATGTCCAAGATGCAGACGCTCACTGCGGTGCACGACATAGTCGGTGCATGGAACGGAATTGGGGCTGCAATCAGCACTTTGTGGCAGCAAACCAAGGTCGCATCCTCCCCCCTGACGTTATTCTTGATCCTGGCATACCTCAGCTGCATCTCTGGTCTCCACATCATCTCGTCGTCTGTTATCCAATTCGAAGCCTTCAACAACACGTTCACCAGTGTTGTCCCAGCAATGCTAGCATGGCCTCCACCGTCAGTCAACCTCACCAACATTAACTGGCATATGATCACGCCCTTGATGTCACTGTGGCCGTTGCTAACAACTGCCAAGGGGTTGAGTGGAAGGACATTGTATGATGTACCATCCTCTGATTTTACTTACACTGGGGCTGTTGTGAATGCAACTACCATCAGTGCTGAGTGTGGCTTGCTCTCTAATCTTTCAGTTGGTGGTGCATGGGATTCTGGCTTCCAGATCTACAATGTTAATGTTACTGGACTTGGTGGAGTTGGCTTGGATGTATCTGGTAAGCATCTTTCCAACAAGCTTATCATGCTGTCCGATATATACATATATAACCAGGGTTACCCAACTCAGTGTTCTGGACAGAGATTTATGGTCAATCTTCTCTTTACTCTGTGAGTGATTCATTAGCTGGTTTTCAAAACTCAGTATGGAGAATCTACAGAGTTGCCCTGGATGTAATGACTATGTGGCCTATCAAGTCAATACTGAGATAGAACTGGGTAACCTTACTGGCCAAGTCCTTCAGGCTGATATAGAACAGCCAGCTGGAAGAACAAGTAAGTTACTTTTGAATGCTTTCATGGATTAACTTGAGTCACCCTGTTTAGTTAATAATTCCTTGAATGCCAATGTTTCAACCACCACATATTTTGCTGCCTGTGTTTTGAGTGCATCAACACTCCCTGTCACTTTTTCCATGCAGGATGGGAAAGCTATTGGTAGCTTGTCTCTCTCTCAAAATTCAGAGGATCAGCCTTGGACTCTGTGGTCACCAGGTCATACCACAGAGTTGACCCAAATGGTAGTAAATTCACTGATTCTGTTATGTTTTTACTGACTATATGTATATATCAGTTCAATAATGCATACAGTCAAGATTCTGCAATGTATTCTTGCCAGAGTGTGCAACTACCTGGCATTGATACAGAATGTACTTCAGTGGCCTTTTCAGATCTGTAACTACCATGAAGTATTAATGTCCTTGGAATTGATGAACTAATTGCTTGCCAACAGATACATAGCTTCCTTGCTGAACATTCTGTGGTCCTTAAATTCATCTTCAACTACAGCCATGGTCACAGTGCCAATAACTCTCCAATGTAATGAACTGCAAGATGCTATTGCACAGACTGCAGCAGCATTTCTATGGCTGGGTATCTACATCATCCACTCCTGAATGTTACCTTTATTCATAATGTTTTGGTTAATAGCAGGTATTGCTGGAGGTTTTCAGCAAGCTCAAGGAGACAGCTTAGTAACCAGTCATGTCCTTGAACTCAGATTGAATGTATGGATTGTTTCTTTTCATACTTCCAATGATTTAGTTTGTCTTCCCACAGGTCAATACCATACCAGTAAGCTCTTTTCTATGGCTTCTGATTATATTATAACTATCACTACCATTTCAGGTTGTCATTGGGATGATCATCTCTAGTGCACTCCTGATCATTATAGTTTGGATGTTTCACCATTTGCATCCAACAAATCCCACAAGGTCAATGAGTTATCCTGGGCTTCTAGGACTAGTGTGGATTTCTGCCAAATCCAAGACCTTGCAATGTTTCATGAAGAATATCCGTCACTCCTTCCCTGATCAATTAAGGTTGAAGGGAATGAAGAATGTGATTTCTCTAACTGACTTGGCATATGAGGAAACAAGACATTGTGCAATAAGAGAAGATGGCATCCCAAATACAGAGGGTGTCTTTCATCTCTATGCTCCTGATTGGAAAGATTTTGTGGCTCAAGGTATGTGTATCCTCACTAGGTTTAGGAACTAAACTCACATTTTACAATAGGATTTTTTATGTCTCGGTTATGCTATGTTCTCCATGGCATTCTTCTTGCATTCCATGTGGTCTTGATCCTTCTCCTGGTATATCATCCTGAACACCATGTTACAATGGCACAAGATAATCTCTGGGTAACAACTATCCTGAGTATATTCCTGCAAGCCTTCTATGTTGTGAGTGCTCTTCAATCTGTATTTTAAGTCAATCATGTGCTCAATGTCAATTAGCTATATACTGCTGGCCTAGTGTTTATCACACAGCAACTGGCCATACAAGTTCTCCTCACACAAAGGCAATATCTGACAGTAGTTCATGATGTTGGTCAGGCATGGACTGGCATTGGAGCTGCTCTTCATACCCTTTGGCAGCAAGTCAAGATGCCATCATCCATTCCAGCTCTGCTTGGTGTGGTGGTCTACTTGGCATGCATCTCAACTCTTCATATTGC
Source organism: Tylopilus felleus (assembly GCA_038091295.1). Taxonomy (NCBI): domain Eukaryota; kingdom Fungi; phylum Basidiomycota; class Agaricomycetes; order Boletales; family Boletaceae; genus Tylopilus; species Tylopilus felleus. The sequence goes on along the minus strand of JBBPOE010000020.1, from coordinate 42,086 downwards.
CTCCTCCACCATCATGCAGTTTACACCATTTAACAGCACCTCCCTCATCTATGTTCAAGCAGAACAGGCTTGGTCAAAAAGCACTTTTCTTGCTCAATCAGGCTGGTCACTCACATTTCAGAGTTTTCCACCAAGCAGTCTATTTGCAAATATTCAAACCAATGGCCTACTCAACAACACCATCTATGATATTTTGGATACCACTGATTCCAGCTTTATCAGTGCAACTGTCAATGCAACTGCTTTCACAACCAACTGTGGTCTATTATCAAATCTATCAGCAGATGCATCATCTCTCAACTTTTCTGTTGATAGATTTGGTTCTGGAGCCTTTGCCTTTGATGGTGAGTCTTTGTTGAATTCATGAGGAACCATGTCATATTTTCATCCCTAATCCTGTCTGGAAATTACCTAGATTTATCCCCAAATATAGACACACCCTTTCCAACACAACAAAACAAGATTGTTCATTTGTCAACAGCCAGCTTCCTTGATGGAGTATCAGTCAATTGCTCTTACAATTCAGCCTGCAATGCATCCTTGTTTTTTATGATCACTACTGATGTTGAGCTGAATACATCAGTTGTGAGCAGTGCAAAGAATCTCAATGCCAATATTGCAGCAAGTGCATACATTTGATTTAATTTGATATTCATGCCACTCATTCAATGATAGATGACAGTACTCCAGTTATGGCCTATTTGGCAGCATGTACACTTTGGCCTCAAACTACCTATGCCACCCTGGATATTCAATCTGCTATGCTTGTTCCAAGTCCAAGTCCACCATCTGTACAACCATGGAACCTATGGTCTTCAAATATCCAGGCTGCTGAGTTTGCAAATTTTACAGCTTCTGTAAGTCAAAGATTTCTTTCTTGCATACTATACAATCTCATCATTTGATCACTTAGATTGATAGCATATTCTATAATATTGAATTTGCTATATGTCCACAAGATGGATTTGTGGGATGCTCTTTATACAGGTGTGTACAATATCTATTTTGCCATTGTCATAACACTAATTCTGCATACAGCACAACCCCCAACAATTCCTTGTATACTGTGACACCAAACCAACTGGAACAGGTCATTGAACAGTCAGTAGCAGCTCTGGTTTGGACTGGTAAGTTTCAATATATGGAGTTTATTTGTTGCTGTAAAATTATCATCATTCTAGCTGGTCAATTAGGAGGAAAACAAGGAGGCATTGATAGGATGACAGCAGAAAATCAAGTGACACAAATACTTACTAAGTGGAGATTGAATGTAAGTGCAATGATTGCTGGGCAAAAATTGTCTGAAACAAAGCTCCCAACAGATCAATATGATTCCAGTGAGCATTTACTGAATTTATCACAGCTGACAAAAATCTCATTCCTTTGAAGGTTGTGGTTGTATCTGCAGCATCATTGATTCTGTTCATTCTGGTCTTTTGCTTGATTGGAATCCCCTCAAGACTATCGCAGACTCATCCATCAATTGTTGGATTGAGTGTATTGGAGATCCTCTGGGTTTCAGCCCATTCCCAAACTTTGTGCAATCACATGGCAGAAGTTGATGACTCACTGTTGGATGATCTCAGAAGGGCAGGAATGTTTGAGGTCTGTCTTGGTGATATCAGAGGTGAAGCTCTCTTGGAATGATCAAAAGTATGCTTTTGGAATGTCTTTGTTTTTTATATATTACGTTGTGCGACAGTCGATCTGTTAGCACATGCCTGACCGAATTGCTGAACCTGTGTTTCTCAGTCATCTGCGGACTGATGGTCAGTACACTTGATATGAACCACATTCACTCCCTTCTCTGAGCATGTCTCGGTGCGATTAGAGTCCCGCACTGGCCGGATCACAAAACAAAGGAGGTGAACAAGCTGTCGTTGTCACGGTCGTGTACACACGGATGGGAGGCTTACCTGGAGCACCTCGCCAGCGACAGCATCAACGGTGAAGTTTGGTCGTGTCTCCCGTTCCATATTTCCAGGCACTCTGAAGTACCTCTTGCACCGCAGTCGTCCTCGTCCTCTCGCGCAGATACTGCACCATCAGTGAACGATGCCTCCATCCCTCAAGGGTTCCTAGCCCGAAAAGATCGCCTAGATGAATGTACGTAAGAAAGGAGGGGAGCGGCGACTAACGTCCGTCGTACCGGATTATGCTACCTATGCAACACGATAAATGCGAGTGCGACTGAGTCTGTCAGCTGGTTGCCCTGGGTCGCATATCAAAGGAACGAGACGAGGGAGCCTTGAACGAGAAACGAGTGCCAAATCCTTGAGAGCAGTGAACATAACTGAGTTGGTGATCAGAATAACGACGACGCGTTGAAGGATCATCTCAGCCGTTGGTCATTGTGGGGTGGAATAAAAAAGACACCTACCTTTGACCGTCGATGTGTTTCGGCTCCTCTTGCGTTCACAGAGTGCTTCATCCATCGTTCCTCCGATGCGGGACGAAAGCGCTCCGGCGTGGAGTTCAAAGGACATCTCATAAGGACAACAATAGATCGATACGCCAACCAGGCTGTCCGCTTGAGGATGAGCCCGTGAACTATGGGACAACAAAGAAGACGTGCCTGAATCATGCACATTGAGTGACTCTCGCTCAGAGTGTAGATGGCCAGGCTTGCGTATCTGGATGGAAATATTCCCGGGATGGTCATGCAATCCTCTGTGTGGCATTGGTAAGTCGCCAAGACCGTCAAACAGCTTGTCCCCAATGGGCTCTGGTGACGTTGTCCGCATCATCATCCTCGACCGTGTTCTTGTCAGCATCAGCACCCAAAGAGCCCTCGATTGTGTTTCAATGGTTTGATGTCGTGAGTCCCCGGCAATGGCCACGCAAATCCCGGATCACATGATTATTGCACGCGCGTCGCGCATTCATTCAGACTCGTTCGACGGCATGGGGACACGCAAGCCTAGTTACCGTAAGCAGTCCAAGGGCATTCTAAATTCTCGCCATGCCTCCGAATACATCTCACGTTTCCTCAGACCATTCTCATTGATTCTCACCACTCCCAAACTTCTACCTTCATATGTCCTACGACAACGCGATACCAGCGACACAGAAAGCATGGATGGTCGTGAATCAGGGAAAACCTCGAGACGCGCTCGCATTCAAGACAGACGTGCCGGTCCCTAAGCCGAGGCCAGGAGAGGTCCTTGTCAGGGTGCGTGCTGCGGCACTCAACCCCGTGTACGTGTCGCCTTGTCTCTTTTGCTTTTCTGTTCGTTCTCACATGGGTTCTCTGTCCTGCGTCGCGTGCAAACATTCAGAGGCTGGAAATTCATGGGTTCACTGCCGAATGCCCTCTCGAAGCGGCCGCACCCCGCAGAACATGATCTCGCAGGCGTGATTGTCGACGCGAACGGCACGCCGTTTTCGAACGGGGATGAAGTCATTGGATATATTCCTGTTTGTATGTCCTATCCTTGCATTTGTCCCTCTCCCGTCACGTTGCTATTACGACGCAGCAGCCCTCCAGTTCAGCTCTCGCCAAGGCGCACTCGCTCAATATGCCACTCTTCCCCATGACCACGTCACACGCAAACCTGCCAAACTCTCCTGGGAAGAAGCTGCGGCCCTTCCTCTCGCTGCATTGACTGCGGTCCAAGCCCTCCGTCTGGGAGGATACGACCCCGCGCGTGTGCTCAGTTCCCCCCCAACTCCCACCTCGTCCACCCAAGAGTCGATCTTCATCAACGGCGGGTCCACGTCTGTAGGCATATACGCGATCCAACTTGCCAAAGCCCTCTCGCTCCGCGTGACCGCCTCTGCCTCGGCGCGAAATGAGGCATTCGTGCGTAGTCTTGGCGCGGACACATTCTTGGATTATACAGCCCGACCGCTCGCCGAGCAGCTATCCGAGAACCCGCCAGATCCACGGTTTGGAATGGTGTTGGACGCAGCAGGGTTATTGGACACGGCGTTGTACACCGAATCGGGGGCGTACGTGAAAAAGGGTGGTGTGTATGTGACGACGGGACCGTGGCCAGATAAACGAGGGTGGTTGTGTTTGGTGGGACAGTGGACCGGTGCGCTGATGAAACCAACGTTTCTAGGGGGTGTACCGACGAAGTGGAAGTGAGTTGGGCGGGCGGGAAGGCTCTCTAACGGATGCTGACCGCAGCCGTCTTTTTCCTACGTAGGTTCGTCCACGTGGTGAACAAGGCGGAGGACACGAAGCTGCTGTGTACGTTGATTGAACAAGGTCAGTTCTCTAGCTTTCCCGAGTGCCATTGACTCACTCTGAAACAGGTGCCCTTCGTCCCTACGTGGATTCGACATATGAATTCGGGTCCACGCTGGATGCGTATGATAGGATATTAACAGGTCGAGCGACAGGCAAAATCATTGTCAAAGTCGAGTGAATTCGTTCCGGACGTTCGGTCAGCAGAAAGTATACCGTGAAGTCGCTTGTCACGCCGCCACGGTACGACGACTTTCATATATGATTGCGTTTTATAGGACAGCTTCGTACACGTACGAGAACAGCGCAGACAAGATCGCCGTGTATTATTGATTCAGAGTACAGATACGCTATGTTCTTCTAGGCGAGGTATATATAACTAGTCCACAGTCCATCAACCCCTCCGCGTCTACCCCTCAACACGTTTCGTTTGTTCGTAGATCATTCTTGGCGTCGTTGCTTTCTTGTAGATACAGCCGCGACATGGCATAGATGATTTGACTATTTCATTCAGAACTCGAGTCGGCACTGAAATGTCGACAGCCCAGCGCTGCGACAAGTCATTGTCAAAGTCGAGTAAGGCATTCCGTGTACCTTGAAGTCGCTCGCCGTACAGTCTGAAAGGTTTCATGTCCGATTACGACAAAGCCGTCCAAGTATTTCCGTCTGGACTGTGTAGCACCTCGCAAATTGCATGCAATCGCGTTTCATAATCCAGACGTGCAGAAAGGCGTGCAGATAAAAGTCCTAGGTGATATCATTTCAGACTCGAGAGTACAAACACACCAGTGTCACGTTAGACGAGGGATATGTCACGAGATACGACCCTACTAGTCCACAGAAACGCCTTTCGTTCTCAGATCGTGTTTGGCGTCGTTGATTTCCTGGAGACAGTCACGGAGTTGTGAGTCCGCGCGTCAGGGGACGCTTGGGATAAAAAGGCGCACCTCGAGCAACTCGTGATAGGCGTCTGGACAGTCCTGGAACGTAAACAGACCCCAGCCGAGAGACGCGAGGGAGTAGGCGCCGAAAGACACGAGCAACCACCAAGGGATCTAATATCTCGGCGATGGGTTTCATGAGCCAACTTGGGAGAGATGTACGCACAACATGTAAGAGTTGGGCAACGACGTCGGGGTCAAGGAAGGGGAGGGGAAGCACGGCAAAGAGGGCAAGGAGGTAAACGACGATGAAAGCAGAGGCGACTATGGCGATGCGGTGTGCACGGGCCATTTCAAAACGAGCGACGAGCGTGGTCGGTAGGATAGTTGAGCAACGACTCCCATAGACGTACGACACGTCGAGCAAAGTGTTTGTCCTTGTTTACTCCTTAGAACTGTAGTCTTAACCAACACAATCGTGTCAAACTTTTAACCATCACCTTGTACTACAGGTTGAATAGAAATTCTCCCGAAGAACAATATTTAGCACAACGTCGAGCTCTAAAGTATATCCAAAAGTCAAAAATGATGCATCAATTTACCTCTACCAAGCCTCACCGTCTACCCCCTCGCAAGATCTCTTTCCGCCTTGGCCATTGCCGCATTCTCCAACTCGGTAAACGTCCCACTCTTGAGACACATGGTTCTGAATATGCCGTCCTCTTTGTGAATCAAGTTGAGCGGCGTGTCGAACTCGGCGATCTATACGCATGCTCAGCACCAAAAACGCGTTCGATGATTGTACCGTATACTCACCTCGCCCTTCTCCAACACGATCAACCGATCATAATCGATCACCGTCCTCAGCCTATGCGCCACTACATCAAAACCTCATCGTCAACCCCCACACATCGGACACTCGTGTCAAACGATAGACGCACCCGTCAGCAAAAGAGAGCCCCCAAACTCCTCTCTAATCGTCGTCTGTATCTTGGCGTCCGTCTCGAAATCAATACTACTCGTCGCTTCATCGAGTACGATGACCGAGCTCCGTCTCAGCAACGCGCGAGCCATCGCGATCAGCTGTCGTTGACCCTGTGAAAAGTTTGTACCACCCGCGGAGACTTGAGTGTCGAGCGTGATAGTCGTCTTGTTGTCTACTTCGGTCGCAGTGGTCGAGGCAGTGGTCGAGGCGCCATCTTCGGCAGGCGTCGATACTCCGCTAGGCGTGCGAGAGTTGCGCCGCGATTGGTATGCACTGTCGGTGAGCATTTGCACACGGTAGAGAACATCCAGGCACTCGGTGTCGTCGTGCTCATCTGTCAGGTAAAACATGAATACCAGCGTGTCGTCCATTCGTAGTTGAGGCACTCACGGAAAGGATCCAGGTTATCCCTCAACGTCCCCGAAAACAGTGTCGCGTCCTGAGGAATAAACGTCTACACGTCCACATTAGCCTCGACCTTGTCTCTCCAAACCCTTTCACTCACCAAGCGCGATCTCAAATCGTGAATACCAATCTTTGAAATGTCGATCCCATCAATCAAAATCCTTCCTTGCACCGGATCCACGAATCTCAATATACTCATCGCTAACGTCGACTTGCCACTACCTGTCCTTCCCAAGAGACCAATGCGCTCCCTGGCATTGAGCTGGAACGAGACATTCTTCAACACCGGTGGAAGCTCCGGAGCATACTTGATCACCAAATCTTCGACGCTGATCAACGGATTCGAGCTCGTACTAGAGGGCCAGTACGCAGGTGGACGGCTCGACTCGATGATAGTCGGTGGTTCTTGGGGGAGATCGAGATACTCGACAACGCGCTCCACAGAGCTGATAGGGAAAGCGTTGGTCAAACAAAATAAAGAGCGTATGGAAAAGACATACTTCAAATCAAGTTCGAGAGCAGTCCAGAACCGACAAGCCCAATAAACGCTCATGGTGAACGTCATCGCGCTCGTGATACAAAGACCAGCAGTACCGGCCGAGACATATCCAGAGAGTGCAAATAGAGTCGTTATCAACACCGCCAGACCACCGAGCGTGTCAAAGTTGAGCAGAAGCCATCGGTTCGTCATCCAGAAATTATACCACATCTGAGCGTCCATACGTCAAGTTCATGTAGAGTAGAAAGGGTTTAAAAATACACACCTTGGTCGTCACATCGATCTTGCGGTGCAAATCATCCATAAATCGACGCTCCGCAGAGAAGGCACGAACGGTCACAATACCCTCCAGTAGCTCTCCAAACCCGGAGAAGATCGGTGAACGAGAATTGGATTCCATACGACGCAGATCACGCCCAGTGTGTAGATATCCAATAGCGAGCATGCGATAAAAGTACCCGATTACGACAGCGGGGATCAAGAACCACGGAAACACGACGCTACGAGCCCCAACAAAATCCATGAGTTTCATGGTCCCAGGAAAAAGTGGTTCACGTACGCGACGGTGATAATGGCGGCAGCGAAGGTAGCCAAAGACGAGTTCACAGCCGACAACGAGCCGGCCAGGTTATTGTCTATCGTCTCAATGTCCTTGCCGAACCGATTCAGCATACGACCTATTCCGCCCTCCATCAACCAATCGACGACTAAACCTACGTGGAACACCTAGCGCTCACCTTGAGGTGTGACGTCATGCCAACGCATCGTAGCTCTCACCACGCCCTCCAAGAGCTGCTTGAAAATTCGCCTAGATGCCCCTAACGCACCGGTGTATTGCACCGCAGTCGATGTGATACCGACGATCGCCGTCGTGAGACCAATCACACCGTAAATACCGACGTAAAACAGCGGGTCCTCGTTCGCATCGGGAAAGTTGAACCACAATACCTTGTGAGAGGCCTGAAGGTGGTAATAGGGATTCGAGTAGTGCGCATGGTCGTGATAGGGAAGGAAGCCACTCATTAATGCTTCGTTTTCGGTCAAAACAGTGGAGGCGAACAAATGTGGCGCGATTGTCGTGCCGTTACCATATGCCTGACCCCATTCCTGAACATGGTATTCAGTATCCGAAGGAGTCCCTCTCAGTCAACAGCACTCACCCGAACCCAAAGCTTCTCACCGACCCCCAAACATTGCGAACAGATGATCAAAATACTCAATATGAACCACGTCGAATACGACCTGGGTGCAAATTATGTGAGTCGCATCTACCTGAGGTCAACAGGAAAAGACGACTCACGAGGCCTTGAGATACGCATTGTAAACTGACCACTTGACACCACCGCTCTCCCGATGCTCATCCTTGATCAGCTTCCTCGGCTTCTTCGAAGCATCCTTGGCGGGCTCCGCACCAACGTCGTCCTCAAGCGTCTCGCTCGCGGCGGCAGGCTCTTCTTCCTGTTTGATATCTGCTTCCGCGTCGTGTGCGATATACTCCAAAACGCCCTGAGCTTGCAAATCCTTGACTGTTCCTTGTGTATCGATCCGTCCGTCAAGCATTCGCGCTAGGTAGTAGGCTCCAGGAAGGACGAGTTCGACATGGTGCGAAACAAGGATCTAGCGCACAGATCAAATACATCTCCGGGTTCAATGGGATTGGGACTCACCACCGTGCGGTTAGCGAGAAGTGGCCCGCGGAGGAGCTTTTCGTACAGGAACCTCGCAGTATGACTGTCCTACATGCCGCGATGACGCAGTCAGCAAATCATCACAGCGAGATAACTAAGGTACATACGACAGCACTCAAGGGATCGTCCAACAACACGTATTTCGTACGAGCATAGACCGCGCGGGCAAGCGCGACGCTAAAAGTATAAATTAGCGTACCTCCATGTCCATACGCCTCTATACTCACCGAGCCTTTTGTCCGCCAGACAAACTCACACCCCTAGGCGAGATGGTCAACATACTGCAGGTACATCATTGGGCGAAACCTACCTTGCGCCAATCTCCGTCTGGTCCCCATCTTCAAGAATATCCAAATCGGGTTTCAGAGCACAGCATTCCACGACGACATTATATCTTTCCTCGTCGTATGGGTATCCAAACAGAATATTGTCCTTGATTGACTGGTGTCGCAACCAGGGTGATTGTGCAGCGTAAGAGAAGGCATGCATGTTGCCGTATTCGTCGATGTTGGAGGTGTTCTTGGACATGATGAGTTTTCCGTTGGTGATCGACATTTCACCCAACAGCGCCAGCTAAGAAAAAAAATCCGCATAAGCACTCTGACTGCTCTCGCGAACAAAGGCTCACCAGTAGTGCAGACTTGCCGCTCGCAGTCGGACCGGTGATCAGCGTCAGCTCGCCCTCAGGGAATCGTATCGAAATATCCTTGAGTTCAAACTTGTGATCTTCGATCCCAGACCTGCCCGACAAACTCTCCGCATCGACAGCCGTTTCTGTTCCATCACTTGGGCTGCGACTATGGTTTGTGCTCGACCCTCCATTCTTAGCATTTCCATCTTTCTTGCCCTTTCCCACGTCCTTGACCTCTTCTGGTACCTCATTCCACTTGAACGTGCCGCTCTCGATCGCAAGGCCATCATCCAGGGCGAGCGTATCTGAAGGCGTCCGAGAACGCTTGATGGATGAGACCTGTTCTGTTACCTCCTCCTCATCGAGATACATCTCAATGCGTTTCAGTGCAACGCCGGTCTAATCGCACCATGAAACGTGTGAATAAGTGGTCATTGTCATGTGATGGACTTGCCTGAAGTATCTGAACAATCCAAGCAGGAATGACGTTCAATGGCTGACTGTTAGATGTCAATAAGGAAAGATAGGCTACTAAACTTCGACATACCGAATCATGCCAAACAATGCGATGGAAGTGAAAGCAACAGAAACTGTCAGTTTATTGCCCTGGTACACATATGCAAAGAACGAGATGAGGGAGACGAGAATAGGTGCCGAATTCCAGATAGCGGTGAACAAAACCGAGTTGAGACGGGCTGGATGATTGAAATAAGGTTGTCACGGAGGATGATCGTTTCAATGATTAGTTACGGGCTGGATGAAAGCGCCACCCACCCTTGATCATCCAACCCATTTCAACTCCTCTCGCGTCCATCGCCCGTTGAATCCATCGTTCCTCCCAAGCAAAGAACTTGATAAATTTCACGGCACTGATGAGTTCATTCAAGACTGCCATACGCTTGTCGCGCGTCGCAGAGACACCTTTTTGGATACGAATGCTACGCTTCATGAGGAAGCTATTCAGAGGCCATCCGACAAGCACAACGATAAATCCTGCGAAAGCAGAAATGCCAAGGAGGCTACACACGGGGTAAATCCACGAGTCACAACACACCAAACGAAAACATACTTGTACAAGAATATAGAGGCAATGATAATTTCCAGAGGACCTGAATCAGAGTCATTGCGTGAATGGCGCTTATCTCGTGCATGAATGGACGTACCTCCATAGATGAAATACATTCCGGAAACCATCATGGCGATTTTATTTGCGTCAACGGCCATTAAATTGACAATCTTGCCGGCGTCGGCGCCAGCCTTGGGTTCATCTCCAGATGGATTTTCAGAAGGTGCGATGCCAGCTTTTTTGTCTGCGTTTTCCTTGATTTTGTCCTTATCAATGACGCCCGAATAGTCCTTGCGCTTGAGGGCTTTGTCGTAGATGGCGGCCATGAGTTCTGTGCGCATCCGCGTGGCAGCACGTCTGCCATACCAAAGATGTTGGACATCTGCTTCAGCCTGTGTTTGAACTTGTTATATGCACGAGACATCCATGAGAGAAATTAACGTACCTTGAGTACCGTGCAAAGGAACGCCAAAAACGCATATACGTATGCTCTTGCACGCTGTTCCTTGGTAGCGTTGGTCTCCATAGAATCCAGAATGACCCTAACGGACAAACTCAGTGGGTAACACACGTTAACGCAAAGCTCACTGACTTGAGGAAGAATGGAGAAGCATAATTGAACACGACGCTAACAAATGTCAGGAGAAAGTCGACGCTAGGAAATAATGAGTCAGAGATAAATATAGAACACGAGATGCTCACATGAGATCTAGAGAGTTTGCCCAGAAAAGACGACGGAGAAGCGATGCCCCCCTAGATAACATCAGAAACCACCGGTGGACATGACGGGGAGAGGTAAACGTACTTGATGGTAGTGAACTTGCTAAAGACCGGACGGGATTGCGACGTTGGACTGAGATCCCAGACGTCTTCTTCGTTCAAGGTCGTGCTGCTACCACGCTTGACGAGCGGATAAACCCAGCTAAAGGTAATCCATTGGATTATGGTGAGATAGTCTTCTGGGGAATACTTGACGGACTAGGCGCGTATATGCAGATCAGAGACAAGAGAGAGGGAATCGCGAGATACTTACGATATCTTCCTTCTTGATGTGACTGCTTGGGAGCTCCATAGGCATTGTTGATACGAGTACCAGCTCGATGAGAACAGCAACCAAGTTAAATATCAGCACGGCAAAGCCGATGCGGGGTTCCAAAGGCACATGGGAGACCTCGTGGTCGTATATGCCGCCGCCTAGGACGATAACGCCAAAGACGAGATGGATGAGATATAGGAAGAAAAGATCCAAGTGTGCGGTTGCCTTGGGCCAAAAAACGGGTTTGCATACGCCATAGACCCAAGTGGAGCCAATCAAGACAGCGCATACACCCATCCAGGTGTCATATTCGTGAGTGATCAGGATGTATGCGCCGGCAGCAAGCCAGATGAGGGCCTGTACGAGTGCGACGAACGCGACCGCGACCGTGCGCCAGAGGGGGACAGCGGTGTTGGTAACGGCGTCATCTTGGGTGGGTTCTCTAGCGTCCAACGCCTCTGCTTCCCGAAGAGTGAGGAACCCGATCAAGGGCGACCTAAGAGCGCGAGCGAATCTCCTCGCGACGGCGGGGAGTGGGAGTGGGATGGAGAAGAGACAGATAGCGGCAACGAGCACGGCTGGAGTGAGTGCTGCCCATGAAACGCGAATGCACGGGTCCGCCAGATCTAGCGGACTCACTCGACCGCAGTAGGGTGGAAAACCGTCCATGACAGAGCGACGACGCGGTGCTGCGTTTCAAGTAGCCATTCCAAAACAGGAAATGGGACAAATATTTGCACAGATGACCAACGACGATAATAACTTATATTATTCTCTTCGCCTTCACCGACGACGACGACGATGGAATCGCTTGACCTCAACGGACTCGCAAAGTCGCTCCCAGTATCCAACTTTGAGAAAGCGGAAAAGGAGCTCCTCAACAACTTCAAAGGTTATTTCTCTTCCTTACCCTTGCCCGGGCTAACTTACCTACTCATATTCCTTTGCACTAGCTGCCGCACTCAGCATCACAACCCTATATAGATCCTCGAGACATGCTTCAAAACGCGCATACAACGCGGGCTATGCAGCAGCTTGCAAGGATCTCATGATCATGATTCAACAGGGCGTCTCCACAGGTGGCATCGCCCCCTCCGACAACAACACACACAGCGGAGAGATGACAGTCGGTCGTATTCTGGACTGGATAGAGGCGAGGATGGAAGCGGTCAAGTCGAGAGAGGATGAAGAGGACGAGGATGAAGAACGTGAGAAGGAACGCGGACCGGCCAGAGTCACACCGCCATCCGCCCGCCCAGATGCACACCAGACCACGCATTCGTTCCCTTCTCCTTCGTCTCAGAGACCACCCCGGACGTCATCCACTGTCTATAGACCGGACGATAGCCTTGTAAGATACCACCCATCGAATAATGCTGTTAAATGACTCACCCACCGCAGCCGCCACCCGCCCCGCTCACACCTCATTCCCCTGTCTTGTCGAATAATGTCAATCTGCCAAATCACCCAACGTCCCCAACACCTACGATGACCCCCGCCAGACCAACCCTCTCAAGCACCAATCCCCGCATCACCAAAACACGTCCACCCAATGCACGCAAAGACTTATCCGACACTGCATCTACTCCATTGACATCACCCACTTCTTTTCCCCTTGCCTCTTCAGAGAATCTCTTTCGTGTCCCTGCAATCACACCGATATCCACTCTGCCTGACACTGACTTTTCAGCAGGCGCCAAACGCAGACATGCAGTCATGATGATGCTCGATGCTACCCCATCGACAGCCGCCGTTGACATGCTCTTGCCTTCCGGCAGCAGCACTCCTTCAGCAGTCACTTCTACTTCAGGAAACTCGAGGAGACGCACAAGAAGTCAACGTGGTGCTGGTCACGTGCAATTGCCCGCCCAATCGGGTGACTCGATGGACGTGGAAGAGGACGGCCCACAACGCAAGCGCATCGCTAGACGATGATCGATGATGCAGATGGGCTGGCTCATCCTCGTTTCCCCATGCAATCGGGATGGTGTCTTCTCCACCGTAGAACCCGTCCATTATTGTTTGTTCCAATAGGTAGTTTCATTCCCCTTACAGGCATTTCACTTTCTAACCCCCACGAGTACGACCATGACTTTATTATTCATACACTTTCCACATTTCTACACATCATTTGATAGCATGTTCCCTTTAGCTACCTGAATGTACCCCTGTACTGCCACCCACGTATCCTTGATTAATTATCGTGTATAGCTTCTGTCATCGATGTGATGATCAGTCGATCCATGGCCCGTGCCCATTTGGCATGAGCCCCTATCTCCTCACCAAATAGAGAAGTCGCTTGGACTGCACGCTCTTTCAATCAGAGCCCCATCTGGACACCAACCATACGATTACCACAAGCATGTCGAGCACCCAAGTGAACTTTGAAAAAGCTTCTCACCTGTTCTTCGAGGATGGAGACATCGTCATATCTGCCCAACGTCCAGGTAGCGACACTACCTGCTTGTTCAAACTGCACCGCAGAGTGCTTGCGACGCACGCCAAAGGTCTTGCCGATATACTCTTGCTCCCAGCGGCAGAACAAAATGGGGCAAACGTCAACGAACACTATGAAGGAATGCCCATCGTGCACTTGTTCGACGATCCTGCTGACCTCGCCAAGTTCTTCAAGGCCATGTACAACCCCTCGTGAGTAGCCCCTATTCTGTCGACCGATCTCTCCTCATTTTTTCTATGCCCTGACACACGCCAGCACGCTGATTTTCAGGCGTTCGATGGCCAACAACGCCGCTGATGCGTACCCACTGCTCGTCCTCGCGGACAAGTACGTCGCGGACGACATCGAGTGCATGATTGAGTTCCAGATCAGGCAAGACTGGCCCAAGACCATCCACGAGTGGGACGCCTTTGAGAGCCGTGCCGTGCACATGTTTCGAATGCACCAGCAAACCAAAGGTGCCAGAGTCGGGCCGTGGGCATGGGACGCACTAGTCCCGGAGCCTGCGTCGTATATTCGCCTCGCCCGTATTGCCAAGGTTGCTGAGCGTACGCGGGTCGCAGCGGCGTTTTACCAGCTCTCCCGGATGAAAGCCGTCTGCGACCAGAAGATCGAATTCCATGACCCGCCTATGGACCCCACACCCACGCAACTCGCAAAGATACAAAGTGTTATGTGGTCTATCCTCACCGAGGAGGAGCTCCACCGCGTGGAGAAGGGTAAGGAGATGATGACAAGCCACGCAACTTGGCTCGTGCAAACCCTACCCAAGCAAATCGATCTCTGTGTGGTCTGTTCACAGGCGTGGAAGGTGGTTGCCGCGACATTGATGTCATCCGACGACATTCTTGCAGACTTGTTGAGATTTTGTCGCGTTGAAACCTCCCCACTGCGTCCGTACATGTGTGTGGATTGCCTGACGACGGTTTTCAGGGTGCTGAGTGGGGAACGTGCACGCATCTGGTCGTTGTTGCCGGATTATTTTGAAGTGTGTCCGAACGAGCGTGCATGTCTTGACACCTACTGCACTGACTCGGAAGACTCTGAGTTTGTATTGATGTGAATGTAACTTGGTACTACTCGGAATACACCTCTTTTATTGCATTTGCAAGGGAAACCGAATTGATGCTAGGTGGATCAAGTACTCCACAGAGCTCGAGGCTTGAAACCCGAACTAAATCCGCAGCACATGCCGATCCCACCAACGTCAGTTTCAGCGAAAATGCCGCTACAGATGAACTGCAATCCAATCAAAACGTTCTCACGAGCCTGGCATCATTCAAGCTTTAGCCAAACGTGGTCGATTGCTAATCCGGAACGTTTGGCCGTCGGCAGTTCCATGGCTGCGGAATTCTGATCGCCATGTTTCTGATCGCATTTTCCACTTGACAAGTGACAGTCGAACGACCCAACACGACGGAAACTTTGTCACGTCTGGGTTACTAATCCGTGCAACACGACTAGTGCTGCGAACGCTATTGTCTGTAAACGTTGATGGGCTGAGCGCGGTCGACCGGAAATAGCAGGGCACAGGATGGTGATCTCAGCCAGGACCAGCAGGAACAAGGGCACCATGATTGTTCCAGCGTGGGGACAGCCACAACTCGGACGAAGCCGCTGACCTGGCACGATGTCGATATTCGAGTTGGCTCGCTTGCGTCGAGGTTTCTGAATAATAGGATGACTGGGGCATCCGTCAGCAACACAAGCTCGGGCTCGAGTGGGCTTGTGTTCAACTGACTAAGTAGCCAGTCCAACAGCCTTCAGGCCCCATTCTCTTGCCGTTGACGAGTAGATTAATTAACTCGCCGAGCAGGATGCTGCCGATAACACGGCATGTCTTGTTTGGTGCTCCGACGGAGACGGTCATGGCATAGGTTAGGGTTATGAATCTATTTGATCACGACCCACAAGAAAGAGCAGTCGACAACGCCCAACGGTTGGGAGTAAAGACTTTAAAGTCTCTCATACCCAGCACCGATACCCCACAGGTAAAGTTCTGTCGGAACTCTGGTGCACCTTTTCCCTTACTCGTACCCACATATTAATAGGCGGACGCCATCGCTCACGCGCATTAAGCCCCCCCCCAACTAGGCCGTCACAATGACTTCCAATTCATTCCAACCTACGGGTGTCCCCTTTGCTCAGCCTACATTCTCGGCCAGCTCACCGAACAGCTCGTCTAATACCCAAAGTTCATCGGGTAGCCCCACTTCCAACGCTACACTGTACCGTGAGCACTCTGATCATTCATCTCTTTCTCGGTTCACTCACTGACTGGATCGCGCGCTCTCACACCCCATTCTTATTCCCGTCTATGGCGTACTCGTGTCGAATACTTCACGATTGGACTTGCATTCAACGCACGATGCTATTCTCGACTTGCTGTGCGATCCACCGTACATGATTTAATTTACCGATCCTGTCCTTGGCTCCTTTGTTTCCACATGTCCTCCACACACCCGCCTACCTCGCTGACAGTATACACCTTTCTCGGTAAGTAGCCGTTCCTCGGGGCTCTGCCCCATACAACTACCTCGCCACTGACTCCGTGCTTTCCATCATAACGCTTCGCCATGTCCTCCACTGATCCCCTTACTGGAACCTCCGTCTTGCCCTTGAACCCATCGTTCACGGCGCTCACAGCGACCCTCGTCCTTCTCCTTGCTGTATCATCCGCTATCGTGATTCGGAGTCTGATCCTCCGTCGACGCCATCAACGCCTCGTCGAGGAAGCCATCCGAACAGGCACTTGGTTGCCACACCATTTCAATTCTACGTCGAGGAGGAGACGAGATGTCGGCCAGAAGCCAAGGCTATGGGAATCCTGGCTAAATCCACACAATGACGATGACGACGCAGAGGAGAACGAAAAGAGAAATTGGGGTGACATACTGGTAAGAGACTGACTCCACGTTGATGGAGCATGAACGTTGACGTCGACGATTCGGACCATAGCCCGTTTATGCCGCATATGTCAATACACCCACGCCATCCGCACAGGAGCTCACATCAAGCTCCGCGGAGAACAGCGCTGACCCCTCATCGCGATTCATACGACCTTTTACAAGGAAGTGGTCATCGCCATCGCCACAGCTAACGACAACTGTGTTGGCGATGGCCGGTCAAACACCATCTTCAGCATCATCTCCGCCGGCGTCGGCCACGCCCACCGTCCGTATTGCAGTCCTCATCGCAATGCCCGATGCATCACGGAAACATCAACATCATGGTGATGAAAGCGAGCTACCAGTGGTGGAAATTGGACTCGTCGACGTGAACGTCAAGGATGACGGACGCGAGACACCGAGTCGTGATTCGTCATGATTGTATCTGATACTAGATTGGACTGATTGCACAGGTCGCTGTTACAGCACTACATACCGCGTGGACTCGACGCTTACTACCTTATTACCCGCAGTTGTTATCCATGTTTTCGGACAGGATCTCGTAGTTTTTGAATTCTCCTGGGAAATCACTGTGCGGTGCGCGTGTGATTTCGAGGCACGGACTAGTGCACTATGTCGATTCATAGGCACTTGCGTTCTCGCGATGGGTTGGCAACAGGGAGCTGCTACCACGTCTTTAGTTTTTGTTGTCAGGTACATATGTAGTGGATACGGATAAAGACGTGTACGAGATGAACCTGTATCTACCCTGTGAAGGGGTCGTCTGTGGGAATGGGGGCGCGTTCCATTCCATTCTTGCTCAGTTCTGGATTTCTGGGGGGGATCGCGGCGCGGAGGCAATAATTTGGCGTATCTACGCCGTTTGGAAAACTTCTTTGCAAGACTGCGGTGGTGGCAGTGCACTATGTGATGTTACGTCAGCGATATGCAGAGACAGCTTTGCTAATGCGACGATCCTGCGAACGGGAGGCGACGTCCGTCAAACGCGGCGTCGAATGAAGTCGACGGGCTGATGACACACTGTGCTGTAGTGAGACCTTGCCAAGCGTCCAGCGAACATGCTATGGTACAAGCGGACCGTTCATATTAAATGATGTTGGGCGGAGGTACTATAGAGCTCCACGGAGGGCCTCGGCGACAGCGAGTTCTCAGAGAAACCTAGCTGGAGGCCCGTCATGCATAATGCACTGTAGAAAGTAAAAAGTCTGCTCACAATACTTGTCGGGGCCCCGAAGAGTTCATAGTTGAGTATATACAGGCTGCCATGGATTGCGATTTCTGTGAGTGTCATGTCAATGAACAGACTAAAATGTACTGCAAGCCCTGCAACTTGGTTGTATACCTCAGGCGTTTGTCAGACCGCTGACATGCAAACAAACAAGTACAAACAGAAGTGACAAAGACGTGACGTCGCAATGACGTCGTGACTCGTGATTTTTTCATGATGCCAATGCCATCCGCCATGTCCGCGTGTACTCCGAGAAAATCAGGTCTCCCATTGTTCTTTGAGGCACGAACCGTCTCTATCAGGGCTTTCATACCACTCGATTCCATTGGTTCAAGACGCAATGGGACGGACCTCCTCGGACCGAAGGATACCCCATTCACCTCGCTAATTCCATGTCCAACTCACCTACGCACTGAACTGCATTATCACACCTTTGAAAGATGAGCGCTTTTCTCTACCCGAAACTTGTCTTCACACGAATAGCCCCCCGCAGGGACCGCAATAGTCTGTGTACGGCGCTTTTTGCAGAGCTTGCCCGTCTCGTTATTACTGACTGCTGGCACACACAATCATCACTAGGGACTTTGCCGCATGCTACAATGCCACTCGGATGGGTGGTCAAGGATGCGTTCTGTCTGTTAGGTTTTCGTCAAGATTTTCCGTCTGAAACTTGATGATGGTCATGCTGCTCTCTAGGGCAGGCAGCCAACGAAAATGAAAGCCTTCCATCTGTCTTATCCAACGCCCATTCATATTTGATGCACAGAAGTATCGGCCTGTTTGGTTAGCTAATAACCAAAGTAAAAATAACAGACATATTCAACTCAGCAGTTGTATTCCCTCCGCTGTTTGGGATATCTAGCGGCGGAATTGACGCTATTTAATTCCGCTCGTCTCACTGAAATTGCTGAGAAGCGGCCACATCGCGACATGTGGCGGATGGTTGAAACTTGTTTCAGAATGACCTCGGAGTGCCTCGACTCGGATGTTCTGTCAGTGTTAAACGCCTGCCCACAACGTCACTGACGCATGAACGTGATATGCAGATACATATATGGGTGGAGAACCATCCACACCCTCCACGGAACGGTACTCATCAATTCTTGGGTGGTAGAGCAGGAGTCGCTGAAGCTGCGTGATGTAGCTAAGCATGCGAACTTTGCACTCCACCCTGGTGGACCATGCCACCGTCCTTTCTGCATTTGCCGGATATTCAGTAAGTCGGTTGGGTAAGTCGTTCGTGCCGCGGTCGCACAGCCCGTGTGGCATCTGACACGAATGCAGGTCTGCTCTCTTTCCTCTGACCCTAGCGTAATACGTTAGGTAACGCTTTCCTTTGGCGAACGATCTGGGCATATCGCAAGGCGGTTTTCTTGTTTGTGGAATGGACTCCGATGGACTTCGACCGGTTGCGTCGTAGCGAGGACAGGGTCGCGCGCGGTGTCGAGGTATAAAATGCCAACCTAAGCACCCTCTAACCTCAGTCTACTGTCTCTTCTTCGCATCCACCCTCTTGTGCTCTACACACAATCTCTTAGAAAATCAACATGCTTGCTCGTGGCTTCGCCCTCCTTTCTCTTGCCTTCCTTGCCTCTGCATCGCACCTCACAGCGCGCGACACATGCAGCAATGGTGATATCTACTGCTGTGATAGCAAAGCCGTGAGTTTCTAGCTGGGTTTTGTCAGGGTGAGTCCATGGACTGATGGGATTGAATCCCTTTTGCTCGATAGTCGCAAGGTTCCGACGGTATCACATCACTCTCCGGCCTCTTTGGCCTTGATATACCCTTTTCCCTGCTCGCCGACTTTAACTGCGACAGCCTCGGTGTTGCTCAAATTACTGGTAACGATTGCACTGAGCAGACTGTTTGCTGCCAGAATGTCACGGGTGTACGTGTTTTTCTGTTTCAGTCCGTGATTGATTATGTCACTCACATGCATGGATTAGAACGCTCTGATTAGCACGAACTGCAGCCCCATCAACCTCGGGTTGTGAACGTCGCTGGTTGGGTTTACACTGGGCACATGTTACTATCGTCGCTCCTTTGTTGCGTAAAAACTAGTGGTGGAGATGTTTCTTCGTAATACAGTGGTGCTACAATTAAAGTGAGCGAGGGTTATGATGTAATTAGAGTGGCGGTACCCAACCCACATCCTAACTAATCATGCGATGCTCTCCCGACGTCCTCTCACCCATGTCGTCCTCTACAGATTTACAACCCGAAGAACTAATCCCTGAACAGAAAGCTTCCATACCTTGTCTCGCTTTCTGGCCCGATGGCTCTAGATTGATCGCCGTCGTTGGTTCAGGGTTACAGATCTGGAACGTCAAAGAGAAGACCCGCGAGGGCGAAGCTATCCGCGGCGGTTTCTTCACCAACTTCACCACCGTCTCCGTCTCTACCGACGGCAAAAAGTTCGCTACAGGCGGCACGTACAGAGATGGCGGTCAAATCTTGCTCTGGGACACCAACACACGCCAGATCGAGCACACGTTCGACAAACCTGCCATCAGCCGCTGTCTCTGCGTCGTCCATTTCAGCAACGATACCCGCTTGTTGGCGTATGCGGTCGAGAGGGAGTACATGTCGGACAGTTTGGAGGTACGCAACGTCGCCGACGGCAGCTGCGTCTCCGTGCTCGAACCTCGCAAGGGGAACACCCGATGCACACGATTCTCCCCGGACGACACGCGGCTCGCGGCATGTGGCGTTTGCATTCAGATATGGGAACTGGCGACTGGCCGACCGTCGCTCGAGATCAAGCACCGAGCGCATTCGCTCGAGTGGACCAAGGACGGACACCACGTTGTTGCCAACAACCTCGCCAATGGACAGCTCATGATGTACGACGCTCGCACTGGCGCGCAAATACGGAGTTGGCGCGACCGTGCGGCTGGGGGGGTTACCGCGCCACACTTGTGGCCGTACATCTGCATGTCGGTATCGCCGGACGGCCGTTTTCTGGCGAGCGTGAGGGGAACTACGGTGTATGTGTGGGAGTTGGAGAGCGCACGGGAGGTAGCGCGGTACTCGTTTCCTCGGGACATGTTCTGCGTCGCCTACTCGCCAAACGGCGATTTCATTGCCTCTGGGTCTTACATCTGCAAATCGCCCAAGGATCGTGATACCCTCGTACGTTGCTCTCATCCGTATTTACCGTTTCATACTGATCAGAGTGCACTATGTAGGTGGTGAATAATGTAGGTCCCTCCTTTGCTGACTGCGTCGTCCCGCATGTTCAAATAGTGCCGACAGTAGTGGCGTGCTGCTGTGAGCGAGCCATTTGCACCCACCTATACACCTTTTTGTTCGGATGTGTGTCTGTCTACATTTCTATGCTCTCCCTTCAGTTGACACTAACCCCCAGGCCCTTGATCTGATCACCCAGGAGGAGATGCACAGTACTAGAGTCGTTATGAGACAAGGCACAGAAGTGTAGACACGGACATGTTTGGCCGCGCATTTGCATCGATCAGTCTGGACAGTAGTTATTGTCGTATGCCGTTGCTAGATCAATCGGACATACACGTATTTTCTTGGTTTACCTCTGTTCGACGACGCTATCGCTCAGCAACGCTGCTGAATGCGACGTGGGTGTTGAGTCGGTTATATATATATCCATACTTTACAGCGCGCAACTGGCCTATTTGAAGTCGAGGACGATGGCGAGCGTCTCTTTATCCACGGGTCGTCCTGCCATGTCCATTTCCAACACATCTCCCTTGGTTTTCCACATCTTGCCTCTCATCCCGTCAAAGGAATATTCGTAACAACGGGAAGTGTTGAGGCCTTCCCAAGGTGGGCATGCCTCGCCGACGTTGGCGACACACCGTTCCCCCGTGGCGTCCACGGAAAACTTGTGCACCATCCCCAAGTCGGGGATGTGTGACCCCTCCGAGTACCGTCCGACCATGCACATTCCCCGCACGAACCCGTCGTCCGAGGCATCGACCAGGTTCCCGTTCCACACACCGCGTACGGAGAAGATGTCCTGCGACACGGCGGTGATTGGGAGGACCTCCTCGGTGCTACGGACGATCGTGCTGAAGCTGGTATCACCAAACAGGTTGTGGTTGTGTCTATTGCTGGCGTTGTTGCTATTTCCGTGACCGTCCTTGACCGCCGCCGACGCCGACGCCACGGTGGCGGGAGTGAGGATGACGGTGCGGATAGGACCGGGACGGGACGCAGGCAGAATATAGTCGGTGCAAACGAGCCGGGCGCGAGACTCGGGGGTATGGTGAATGGGAGCATACGTGTGCATGAACCGGAGTGTCATGGATTGTGTGATGGGGTTCACGATCTCGTTACGGATGGGGTGAAGCCATAACGATGCCGTGTCGCGCGACAGGCTCTCGTGGGTGAGATGGAGCTCGCGGACGATAGGTGTACCGTCCGAGTCTACGAGGCCGTCCGGAACCGAGTCGCGATCCGATCCGGTATTAGGATCGGGATTAAGATCAACCTCTGGGAGTGCGAATACCTGGATGACCTCGACATTGCCGATATCCCCGTGGATGAGGTAGGAGCGGTTGAGAACGAAGAGATGGGTCCGCGTAAAGTAGACCTCGACGAGATGGGGTAACCATGCCCCGCGATAATTCATGAGGAGATCCTGTCGTGAAAAGAAAGACATGTTAGTCCCTGCTCGTCGACGTATAGTGCAAGCGTTCTACCAGCCGCGTTCTAAAGCGAGGAAACTTGTACCACCGTCTGTATCGTGGGTCGAATATCAAAGATTGTCTGGGTTTGTTCGCAGAGCAGAGGGAGATGTACGCATAAGGCGCCATACCG
The DNA here is from genome assembly GCA_038091295.1 of Tylopilus felleus. NCBI lineage: Eukaryota > Fungi > Basidiomycota > Agaricomycetes > Boletales > Boletaceae > Tylopilus > Tylopilus felleus. Next base: position 19,311 of record JBBPOE010000020.1, on the reverse strand, counting down.
CTATCGACTCGGATACGCGGTATAAATGCCTCCTTTGGCAGAGCCCAGGTCGGTACATCGAGAATTTCTGGACCCGTTAGGTGTCCCGTATCATTATCCACCACGAACTCGAGCAGTTTCCTGCCAAGAAAGAACATGATCAACAACATGGACCCAGTGAGAACATTCACCATGACACATACACCGGATCCGTAACGTGCCCCTTGCCCAAATGCACAGCAATGTACATGAAATGTCCCACTGGACACATCACCGACGCCGCCGCCCAAAACGCAAACGTGCCATGATCCCATAACAGTTGCTGCGAGCCCGTCTCGACGTCCCGCGACTCGAGTTGCTTCATGTCCTTGCTCACGATCAACCATCTCCCACGGACCCACTTGAATCTGTCGTTCTCGATTGATCGTGGGCCGGTGAAGATCCTGTTCTCGATGAGCGTGAGCGGTTCGGTGGCCCACACGCGTGCGAGCTGAGCCGAGTGGATGAGCGCGCGTTGGAGGAAACGGGTGGATTGCCAGAGGAAGGGACCGGGTGGAAGAGGGAGACGAAGAGTGGCGTAAACGGTTCGCCAAACGGCAGGATCATTGATGATCGCACGGATCAATTTGGAGACCTGGAAACGTGAGTCAGGGAGTCGTGGTTTTGGAAAGCAGAGTATAGGATGTAGAACGTACTGCTCGTAGCTGGATGAGATCCTGAGGGCCGAGGAAGCGAAGAATGTGGTATATCGTCTCTGCTGGGAGTGCGATGCAGGCCTGTGATGTCGGTTGGTTGTCGGTTGGTTGAGGATCGTCAAGAGGCAGCGAGTCAAAGTTATCCTGCGCCATCGAGACCGTTGTTGATAAGTGATTGGTGGCAGTGCGGCTCTTCAAGGAGTCTTGGATGCAAGGTGCGCGTTTATTCTGCCAAACGTCTACACTCTGAATCTTCCGAGTCCGAGCCGCAATTCCAACGTTGAGATCCTGTTCACTCACCATCACGTTCATCTTTCCAAATAGCCCCTTGGTTTCCGTCTCTTGTCTCGTACATGTTGAATAGCAAGTTTGTTATCCCTGTGCCTACGCAGGCGCTTCTCGTTCCAGCAAGGTCGTCGTCGGCAAAGCCGACCTTAGTAGTAGTAGAATGTACCCGGTTTGTCCCGATGATCACTTCACGAAGGTCGAGTTGACTATTAAAAGTCACTGATCAGACTGTCTTTCGTGATGCGACGTGATCACAAGCTTCGCACCAAACTCAAGTCTACAAGTGTGAAAAGGTTTCGCATTCAATAAGGAGAGTGTGCACTGTCGTCTATGTGTACAGTAAAAGCGCAAGCAAAGAAGATTAGTCCCATAACCATCATGCTCTCCCAGACAAGCGGCAGCTTCCTAACGATTTACCCACTGATTCCCGCATTCTGGAATCCAATACCAACCCTACAGATAGACTACAACCGGGAGCAGATGGGATACATAAATATGTCCGTCTTGCGACAAAAGGTGGAAACGTTGCGAACGAAGGCGATTTGGATTACGACCAGGTCAACGACGCTGGCTGAATACCGAAAAGGGATGCATGCTGGTACGTTTGCAGGCGAGAGCGGTGATGAGGTGTGAAGTGACGAATAGGCGATGAGGGGGACAAGATTGCAAAACGATGGGGGGATCGCTCTGCGAGAAATCCATCGCTCAGTTTACGCGTCTTGAACAGCCAAGGAAGGAGGCTTACAGAACTAGGTAGCTCATGCAACGACACAACTGTTTGCTGCCCAACTATAGCCGCCTTTGTCGACTGGTATTTTCGACCCGTCCTCTTCTGATTCACCGGAGGCATAGGATGACGGGAAGGTGGAGTAGAAGTTGAAGATAGAGAACGAGTCCATTGTTATGTGTGATGAGAGGATGTATCGCAGAGGAGTCGCAGGAGCTCTTTGAAGGCGAAGACGACTGGTGTAACTTGGTTGTGGAGAGACCCACCCCATGACGGCGTATTTATACGTTGCTTGGACCGTTCGTGGCTGTCAGAAGAGACAATTGAGAAGGAACTGCGTACACAATTGGGCCGTCACATCATGTGCGGACATATCGCGCGGTCGGAACTGTCGAGTGGCATTGCTTATTGTGTAGGCTAGCCTGCCGAATATCCTCGGGGATTCCGGTTGTCATTTGGAACATGCGTATCCATTTGCGAGAACAAAAAGAAAAGCCATTGGGGAAGCACAGAGGCGGCTATACAGGCCGAGTAAACTCCGGCCACCATTGCGCTCTATGGGATGTCCTGCACAACGAACGTGGTATCAGCCCATGCAACACGCACCGTACAAGACAAGAGCGAAATGGAAATGCATGAGGAGAAAGCTGACAGGTCCAGGTACGAGGGGGGAGCTGTCGTCTATAGTCTTTTTGTTGTTGAGTATGGAAAGCGATGCTAATTGTCTCGGATACAGTCGGACTTCACAGTCACGTGGATTCGCTCGAACACTACGCTTGCCATTTTCGGATCATACCCCAGACATGTCTCTTCACAAAAAGATCGTCTAAATCCTGTCACTCTACAGCTCAGATGACGATATGGCGCAGGTATCACCTTGTGTTCCGCCCTTCCATCCTCCAGTTCCATCTCCACGTGTCGGCGCACAGTTCCAATTTGACACGGGTGCATTGGTGAGGAGCATTGTCTCACACTGTTCACATTCCATTCCCTCAAGAGACAATAGACGAGAAACCTATCCGAGTGCGGAACCCCCTTGACCGGCATTTTCAATTCACTGCGGGACACCCAGACGCGGCTTATTACTAAAGAATGCGAATGCTGCCATGCTGCTAATTCCCGAGCAATGCGGGAAATGAGGAGGTGGTAGATTACACGGCTCCGGTCCGTCGGAGCAGGCAGGAGTCGGCCGTGACAAGGCAACTGAGACCTATGCTGCCGCAGCGTCGTCCTCGATTTTTTCAGGCCTGTTTCTCTGCCAGTGCCCATGCATCCACGACCGCCGTTCAGCATGGATAGCCGCGGCGATCCTTTAGGTATTTCGTATCATCATCTACATCGCATCATAATTGTCACTCATGTTATTTTTTTCTCGGGCATCCGACGGCTACAGTCCTGGATTCGCCACGTGCTCTGTCCTGTATGCAGCTACGTACAATCTTGCTCCAGAACTCCTATGTGCTGCCTCGATCGCTAAAGGGCATACTTACTGCAACCAAAAACTGCCTGCCCAGCGTCGTTCACGACAATGTCTGTCTCTGTACAAGCACAGCTTCCTTGAGCATGAGCGCCGACTCTATTGTCAGTAACTTCCTCACAGCCTTCCCTTATTTTTTCTTTCTTTCTCCAAGATCCGAGTCCACGGACTACGTTATCAGTTCGCCGCATTCTCTGTAATTTATGCAGCTTTCTACATCAATCCTTCTCTGCACGATTTCGGTGACCACAGGGTATACTTTTGCACAATAGCGTCCCGGCGGATCAATGGGAGATGGACCAACTCATGACGATGACTCGGTGGTTTGTGAGTCCGTGTATGCCATTATTCGCGTTATCGCCGCATGACTCGGTTTTCTGCAACATTGATCCACTGAAAATTTGATGAATGAAGGTTCGAAATGTTGATAAAGATATCACTACAATAAAATCGCTAGATATGTCAATCGCATTCATTAGAACATCAAGTGAGCCCATATACAGAAACGGAGATGAAAGGAGCTAGTTAGGGAATATTCATACTAGATACACGTATCCTCAAGAAGCGCCACCAGAGAAGAATAGTAGTAAACAAGAGTCCAGTATACATGCGCACATATTTGTCAGCTACGAGACAAGTCATTATGAATCGGGGCTGGCATTGGTGCTTCGCTCCCGTGGGCCGGGCCAGCCATAGCATGGGTATCGTCAGACTGGTGAAGATTGTTCCCAGTGACTTCATTGGTAACGTTGGGTTGTGCCGTTCCGCTTTGTTGTCCCGCATAGGATGAGGTCACCGCGGATTGCCCCGTGGGTGGAGGTCCCCCTTGTGACCAACTTGCCTCGAGATATTTGGGTGGCCTGTCAAGATTGTCATACGCAGGGAGAGTGTCTTTTCCTTCCCACTCTTCGCCAGAACCGAGCCGGCGACCATGTGAGTCAAGATCGGTTGCACGTAACCTGCGATCTGGGTGATATGCAGCTGGAGGAGTAGCGAGTTGGATTCCATGTAACAGTGAACCAGGATTGGTATCATGCGGGGGGTAAGAGCCATAGGAATATTGCGAGTTTCCGCCCGTCCGGAAGAAGTTGGAAAGCGTTTGATTGCGCCTTCGCAAAACGACGATGCTTGATGTACCAATGCGTGAGATTCAGGTGGACTGAGAAACAGAGACGTCGTGTGGCGCTCACCGAAGGGCTGCAAGAGCGAACACTATCACAATCACAGCGATAAAGTAAAAGTGCTGAAGTAGAGACTGCGTGATGATCGATGAGTCAAGCTAATCAAGTTCTGATTCGAGGCGAGTCTGACTGACCTCACCCTGGGTACCAGAGTCTGTCGACCTAGGGCGAACAGCGTGCAAGACGGTCATGGTAGGAGAGAGAGCGCGTGGCTGTGGAAGGTCCAAGGGAGGCGACCCTAGCGTGCGTGCCGTCGGACGAGTCGGACGAGACTCTGTTGATTACGTACTCCCGTGACGCTTTAGGTCACATCGAAACACCGGCTATTTCCGAGGTGGGTCGAGACCCGTGTCATTCATTGCACAGCCACCTATCGCCACAGAATACAAACAGAGACAAACAAGATATGACAATCCATCGCTATGGGACCTTGACGTTGGTTATGGACGATGACCTCCTCGTCGCCGTTGTCGACAGTGAGCAGGGTCAGTCCGGGAACACCAGCCATGGCTGGCTCGAGACTCTTCCCAAAGTCTTCATCCGCCTCAAATATGTTATCTCCATCTTTTCCCGGTCAGATCAGTTCAGGGGACCCTGTCCGGGCGTCAGTCGCACATCTTCTAGTCCGCGCTTATACCCTTCCTTGTTCCACAGCTGCACAGGCTTTCTCTCAGCTCGTACAGCCTACCGCGCGATTCCAGCTGGCTCTTGACGCGTTGTTGCCTCTTCTCAGTTCTTCCGTCGAAGTTAGTACGCCTCGTTGCACCATCGTTCAACTCATATTCACTACGTCACCTCCCGTGACTTCAGCTCGCTCAGCGCATTCTCGTTTCATTCATCTTGTATTCGATGTACGCTCCTTATCCGATTTCCCTCAATCCGTTCAAGTCTGCTCTGTATGCTTCCTTCCTGAGGGAGAGAGGCTATGCCGTCAAAATCGCCGCCGAAGGTGGTTTCAGTGACAATGAACAGCTAGTATGGGTCCTCTGGAAAATTCTCAAGGGGGATGGCAATGACGTGCATACCCTCTTCTCGTCGTCAGTCATGCCACTGACTGCTTCTGTAGATTGGTCCCTACTCTCCGAGCACGCTGACCAGGTCCCCGCTTCTTCCTGAGCTTAGAGCTTCAAATCTGTTTTTGGACGAAGAGAGCTTTGCGGAAACGAACACGCCCGAGCCGTAAGTAGTGTTCTTAGCTTTTTCGGTAAGGAACTTGCTATATCGGTCTTGCAGTGCTATCAGCGCCGTCAACCATCAGGGAGAAGGCAAAGCAGCTGTGCAGGCCCCCAAGTCTCCTCCGGCGCAGGCGGTTGAGGTGAAAGTGACTCCTGAAGAAGATGAAAAGAAGGAGCGAATTGCTCAAGGAATGAAGCTACTCCTAGCAGCTCGTGATCGAGTACTTACGCTTATGGAGCAACGGGTGCGTGGCTTTTCAGAGTATTGGACCTTCATGCTCACCCGTGCATGTGACAGATCCTGAACCCCATGATACCCTACCTAACGTCGCCTCCTATGATAACGTCGATGGACTTGCCATCCATCATCGCTAATAATCCTAATATAGCCTATCAGCTTTTCGTGGCCCTCTTGACCGCCACTAACGCCCAGTCACAAGGACCCTACCCCTATCTAGATGTCCTGACATTACTTCCTCCGACATTGCCTTCTTTCGATCTTCTCGTCCGCTTACTCCAGGATACGTCCATTATGATTGACCCCGCCACAGGAGGCAAAACAACCATTGCTGATATCGTCCGGGTCGAGTCTCTCGGGCGGTTCATTCATGAAAGCATCAGATGGCTTGACAACGCCGAGAAGGAAGAACGAGAGGGACTCGTCAGTGACGATCGCTTTGCCAAAGGTGTCCAAAACGTGGGTAGCCGTCATCCCGTTGATTTGTGGATCGTAAGCTCACGGTCTGCTGTCGTGTATCTAGCTCTGTCGCTTCTATGCTTCTCTGTTGAGGCTCTCGATCGTGGACATGGGTTCGGACGCGGACACTGCCGAGATGGCGCATTTCACGCTGCGTAACTCGCGCTTTGAGGAAGCCAACTTGCTTTATCGGCTCATGGCTGTCGGACGGTTTTGAGGATGCCGCTGGACCACGCTGTAACACTGGACATGCTCGTTTATTCTCTCAGTCTGGGTCACCATGACCATCGTCGACGGCTTTAAGCGTTATTTTCCATATGACTTTGGGGCGCTGTTTTTTTGACTTATGAACACTCACCATTGATACATGACGTTTTCCATGCAGCACACGTTTTGATCTCGTACGCCATCCACGCAACTCATTCCATGCCTCGTATTTCCTTTTCTTTTGCATCGTCGTCCGTACTCACAAGCTGTTATGCCTCACTTATGCATCGTTATTGCGTTCATGTCTTTTCTGTTTCTTCCTTGATGTTACGTTTCATGTTCAGTTCTCTCATGTGTCTCGTCGTTCTTGCTACGTAGGTATCACTCATGTGCGTCGTCCTTCCGTATGTCACTGTTCCTTTTCTGCCTCTCGCGTGCGATAGACTCGAGATAGTCGGCCAATCACAAAAGAAGACAAATATAGAAAAATTGAAATCATCCAGAATTACAACAGACGTGAGCTGGTACTCGACATTTCGCATTCACATGACGTTATATGCACAGAGAAAAGGACAAGGATAAGAGAAGAGAGAGACGTCTCAAGGTGGAACAAGGAAAAGAGCAACGCACGCACACACGCCATACGCCTACGCCATTCGTCAGCTAGAGGTCCAAACGCGATCGGGACGGGGTAAAGAAGAACGAAGTGAGGTAGAGTGGGAGATCGGTGTGGTCGGTCCGGGTAAAGTTACAAAGATGGGGGAGCGGTATGCCAACGTTTGGGAACCTCAGGTCGCTCAGTTGGGGTGGCGAGCGTGGGAAGATCGCGTGTGTGGGTGGCCAACCAAAAGGACACGACGAATCACCAGAATCGTCCGCAGCACGCGTGATGAACAGGGCAAGAACAGAGGAGGGGGTAGGTTCAAGTATATACGCAAGAAAAAAAGAAATCGAATGGAGGGAGAGCAGGAAAGCGAAATTCGTAAAACGACGTCGATACACCCATATTCATGATGCCGGTGCCTGCTGCTTCTTCTTGAATCGCAGCAACGGTGCCAAACCGGACGGTGCACACGCCTTCTTCATAAAATCATGCTGCGCGGTGCACGTATGTGTGTCAGCTTTTCGCTCGCAAGGCAATACATGGGGGAAACACTGACCTGCAACAACTCGCTCGAGTTTGCTCGACTTCGGACGTCGACGCAGAGACACACGCTCAAGAAATTCTTAAGCTCCTTGCTCAACAACTCTGGCTTCTTCAACGTCGGCGTGCCGTTGGTCGCGATCAAGTACAATGCCTTGAGTGGTTCTTCGTCTAGATATGGCGGCTCGTTTTCGATCATCTCGATCGCCATGATGCCGAGCGACCAAATGTCGACTTTGGCACCATATTCCTTCTGCTTGACGACCTCGGGTGCCATCCAGTAGGGTGTACCCACCATGGTCGCTCGCTTCGATTTTTGATCGGTGAGTTTGGCACAGAAACCGAAATCAGCTGAGAAGCGATCAGGGCGCGGTGAAGACGAAGGGGGTTGAACGACACGCACTGATCTTGACGCGACCCTCTGCGTCCAAAAGAACGTTGTCAGATTTGATGTCACGATGAATGATGGACTGGCTATGCAGGTGGCATAAACCTTTGCACGTCTAGCGGCAGCGATGAGTCGACCGATCTAAAGATCATCAAGAACACGCACTTCGAAACTTATACTTGAGATCTGATCTTCTTCCAACGTATTATTTTCTATAATGTCAGTGAGAGCACCTCCCTCCATATACTCCATAACCACCCAAAGTTCCGTGTTCTTGACGAGGTACGATTCCAGGAAATTGACAATGTTGGGATGTTGAGATTCTTTCATGACGAGAATCTCGTTTACAATCAGTTCTTTTCTCGGCTGGTGGGAGAGATCCATTTCTTTGATAGCAACTTTCCTCCCAGTTGCCAAGGTCTTTGCGACATAGACGTGCCCAGATGCACTATATCACGTTAAACCATGTCAATCGATACTGTTAGAGTAGATGGCAAACTCACCCTTGGCCAACCTTCCTGATCTTGCTGTATAGTGTCTTCGGGTCATCCTCTGAGACGACCGATCGAAGTTTCTCCATGATCTGAGCCTCTGACATAGTGCTGATGCGCTTCTCCTTCTCTTTTGGCTTCTCTAGTTTCTTCGCTGCTTCGGCTACCCCAGGTTCATCGCCCTCGGGAGCGGTGACGGTGACGTCGGGGGGCTGCGCCTCCTTCTTCTTCGACGGTTGCAATGGCTTCACAGGGGGCGGCCCAACAGTCGCTCCAGCGGGCCCAGGAGCAGGTTGTGTTGCCGGGAACGTGGTCGCCGGGGTCGACTTGGATGGAGGGACAGCCGAACGTTCAGCCTCTTCCTTGGCTTGCTGCCTCTCCCGTTCTCGCTCCCGTTCTCGTTGCCGCTCTCTTTCTCTTTCCCGCTCTCGCTCTCGTTCCCGCTCCTTTTCTTTCTCTCGTTCTTCTCTTCGTCGCTGTTCTCGCTGTTCGCGTTCCTTGTCTCTTGGCGGGTCTGGGGAAGGCTGTCTGTCTGGCAAAGGCTTCGAGGTACCCTCCGGCCCACGCGCCTGCGTTCTCGCACGCAAATCGGCCGTCGAGGGCGTATGGTCAGGCATAGGGGGTTTCGGCGCAGGAGGTGCCGGACGCGTCGCCGTCAACAAGGGACGATGCGGAGGTCGACTCGGCTGGTGCGACGTCGACGGCTGCAACATGGCCGGAATCGGCGGACGCCCCGCGGTACCCTGTGAGCCAGAGGAGATGGTGTGCGCGTGCTGCGTGTGCGAGCTGCTGACCAGCTCTGCCGCACGTGCGGCGGCGAGGGCGGTGGAGGAAAGACCGTTTTGGGAGGAAGTGGTCGAGGTTTCGGCGGGTGCGCTTTCTTGGCGTTTCGGTCCTGGAGGTCGGGCGTCGAGAGGAGAAGGTATTTTGCCGATGGTTGATCCGCCGAGACCCGTCCCGGCGTTGAAGCGCGGGGGTGGAGTACCATCAACCGAGAACGGAGTGAGTGATGAGCCGGTCGAGGGACCAGAGATGGACCGTGCGATGGGAGGCATGCCCATGCCCAACTCTTCCATTTCGCGTTTCTGGTGATCGGTGTAGAACTCGAGAACGTCGAGCACGGCTTGCGGATCTTTGGCGTAGTCCTCCCTGGTGATGGCTGATTTCGTGAGCAACTTGTTCCATTGCTCAGGCATGCCCTGGACAGGAACACAATCAGGTGTCGGGTTCAACAGTGTAGATGATCATAAACGTACGGTGAAGGCCCCAGAGATGGGATCGAACCCGACATGCACCTTGTGCACGAAATTTGTTGGGTTGCTAACGCCCATCAACGGGCTCCGGGAGTAGATGTCATCTTGCCAACCATAGAGCTCCTCATCGTTTTTGAGAGCAAGATGGTATCGCTTGTCCTTGGTCTCGAGCAAGAGACAGTAAGGTTTCAAATCTACCCGTTCGATGTTGGTTACTTCCTGCAGCGGGATGACGCTTTGCGGCGGGGAGGACTATGGCAGTAGAGGATCAGCGCATCGGTTTAGCCGAACACGGGATGATTGCACGCACCTCGGTCTTGTGTATAGATAGCGATTCCCCTCTCAGGACGAGCCATTTCCTGAGGAACATGAAGCTTGCAAAACCCTCCTCCTTCAAGCTGACCATGCCATTTCGGACGACCTGGGAGTTTATCGATGTGTCTGAATACCGATTTGGAGATCCGCCTATGCCGGTGTAATCTGAAGCGTAGGACGAGCCGGAGGAGAAGGATGTGTTGTAGCCCGAGTTGTGTAGAGCGTTATTGTAGGGTGATGATGGTGTATCCATTCCTCGACGCATGGGTGCCTGTGGAGCAGGCCGGGAAGGTGTCAAGCTGGCCGCGGTGACGTTGAAAGCCATCGTCCATGCAGAGATCTGCCTGCGACGTGTGGTTCAAGTTTACGGGCGATGGCGACTGCAAATGGCAACTCGCTTCGACAGACGGTTGTTATGGAGCGACCTCTTGTGACAACGAGACACGATTGGTACAGCAAATCCAAATCTTATGAGACGACGACGACGAGGGCGAGTGGCAATGTTCAAAACGTGGCTCAGCTCGGATGTACCCGCCAAACACTACGGTAACAGGGAAATAATACCAACGGTGTAGCTAACACATTCGAGACATACATCCATGTCTTCCGAGGTTCGTGCGGCACATCCCCGGGTAGCGTATCATTGGCCCCCAGACTGAAACAGTGCGCGGCAACGCTACCATCATCGGTTCTTTGTTGCCCTGCAGTGGATTTCAAAGGTGAGTCCCAGGGCAATAAACGGATGAAAAAGACTTGCTTGTAAGTGAATCGTTTCTTTGTATGGGCAAATTCACCAAGCTTGTGCCCAATCATGTCTTGGGTGACCGTCACCGGGACATAGTCCTTCCCATTGTGCACCAAAAATCGGACACTGAAGGACTCAGCAACCAAGAAAGTGCCCGACCAGTGTACTCACCCGACAAAGTTTGGTAGGACGGTACACGCCCTCGCGTTTGTGCGTATGGGGACATTATCCTCCAACGCTTGCTTCAGGTTTGAAAAGGCCACAAAGTATGGACCTAATACCACGTCTTAGATGTCATCGGATTGTTAAAAAAAGCTGACCTTTCCAAGCGGACCTGCCTGACCGCAGGATGAGTGATGGCAGCATCGAACAAACAGCAAGAATAGATTATTTTATTTTGCGAGCTTAGCTAACTTCACGCTTGATTATCGGTACATCTCTAAGCTAGTCATCTGTTGCAAACCAACGAATCTAAAGCAAGACTCCCTTCCAAGTATGATTACAGCCCGAACGTTCCAGTAATAAATTATCCTTTATCACGAATCATCACAGCCTCAGAGTACTACCGCAGTGGTAGCAGAACGCGCGTATCCACATCTAGATCGCAGGCCGTTCAGTATCACACAGAGGCAGTTCAAACCAAGACTACACCCACAACGCATGTGACGCGAAATCATCCCCATCATTTACGATTGAAATGTGCTTGTGAGACGGGGCCGTACCCGTACTCTCCCATCAACTTGCCTAGCCGCAACTCGGCCTCGGACAGTGTCTCCCGCGAGGGTATGGCAGGTTGCGAGGGCGAGGGCGAGGGTGTCGCGTCGGGACGCGTCGCGGGTCTTATCAAAGATGTGGTGGACGAGGAGCGAGACTGTCCCCACTTGTACCACTTCTGTTTCTTGCCGTCTTTCGAAGGTAAAGGTGGTGTGGGCAGACCTCCCACGCCATATTGGCATTGCAACGTGCCAAAGGCTGCTTCATAGTTCTTCTGAGGGGGAGTGGACACGGCAGAATTGGAAGCAGAGGAAGAAGTAGATGGTTTACTGGTCATGGCGAGGCTCGTATGAATAGACGTGTGGACTTTAGAGAGGCGTAGTCGTTTCAGCAAATCTAAGGGGGCGACGTCTTTGTGATGAATGACTCTACTGCTTATCGCATTTATATCCACACGCGAGGGCCATGCTCCGGCGGCGATTCTGGGGTGTTCATGCGCGTTGCACAGTCATACTGCGCCTCCGGTCGAGTCATGGTGGCCAAAGGGATGGAAATCGGCCTTGGGCGCTGCGATGTCGGACCTGAGAGAATATTACGATGACACCCAAGGTTGCGTCCAAGTCTGTCATTCTCCGCATTAGTGATGGTGGAGACGACCATAAGGGTTAAAGCAGACGCGCAAGTGAGTCAGATGCCAAGATGTGACGAATCGTGACAGCCTCGTGCGGAGAACTTGTTCGAGCTTAGTTGCCTAGCCGGTACATGACAATTATCTCTACAGTATAAAAGCCCTAGCTACTCGTCGTGTACCACAGTCTTTCTGGAACCTGAGGACTTAGCCCAGTCACTTCTTGAGACTCTTCTTTTCGTATGACTCCCTAGTTCTTTTGGGAGCAGGTCGTCACACTCAGGCTAGACCGTGAGATTTAGAGACTGGCAGTGGCTTCGCCATCGCTGTCTAGACGTTCCCATAGGTGCAATCTAACCGCCTGGCCCGTCCCTATCTACGACCGTGACCGTAAACTCTGACTTAGTGCACGTCTAGGACAGCGATTGTCACATCAATAGTGTTGGGTGGAGACGAACACGGAGCCAAGCATTGTCCGTAGGAGTGAGTCAGAGCCAGAGACGGGATGAGTAGGCCGCGACATTCGAAATGACTCGACATTGATTCGCTCTCGGACCCGACATTCCCCCACGCTAATGGTTCCTGCAACTTAAACATCGCCGTCGTCCCGTTCCTGTGGCCTTGGTATTATATGAGTCAACGCTGAGGCCGTGCCGACGGAGTCGATCACAACACCACTTTCTCCGTTGGCGGTGTCACATCCCCAATCGCAGCTCGTTTCTTCTGCGAAAATTCGTCAACCTTCAAAATCCACATAGACGGATATAATATGATCACGTAAAAACGAACATGGTTGCACGATGGCGTAGGTAACGCTACCCACAGGCATACGCGTCATGGGGTAGATTGGGAAGCCTCTTCTGTGGATCTGAAACAGAATCCGGGAGGAAAATCAAACTGCCCAGCTGTATCGATTCAGTTAGCTCCAGCACGCCCACGAATCATGCACTCACCTCGATTGCGTCGTCTCCATCTCACGATGTACTCTGCGCGTTCCCACGTGGTCATAGACTCCCTTTCCATTAACTCCCATTCGTCAGCGTCTCGAGAGTGTTGTAGCACGACGACGCGGATATCATGAACGCCCTGTTTATCTAGGTATTCCCTCGCCCCGGGTATCACCACGGAATTCGCGAGAAGTACGAGCACTTGGAGTTTAGGACTCTGTTCAAGAATCGTCGAGAGTGCGCCATTGACGCTGCCACGCGACCAAAACCGAAAGGATACATGGGTTAATCGGGGCAGGAGTTCGATCCCGAGCGAAGACGTCCAAAGTACCCAGTTATTCACAATATCAAGGTGCGTGAGGTTAACAAAGGCAGGGTGGTTCTGTAAGATGGGCTTTGGAAAGCTTGGGAGTTGGATGGACACAAGATTGATGGAGAGAAATGTGAGCGGGAGGGACGAGAGTAGGTTGATGAGGTCGGCGGTATCGGTATGCGGGGGTGTCCAGAGAGCAAGGCTCTCTAGCCCTGAGCATGTATTCAGAAGTCGGATAACTATGCTGAAAGGAATAGACGGGCGGATGCAGAGGGCCTTGACGTGTGACTGTGCGAACTCGGGTGGACGATAATTTACGAGTGCGCCAAGGAATTCGACGGCATGTCCAGGCCCACGGAGCACGACTGTCCCGTACACAAAAGGCTCGATCCTGCATGGCAGGCAGGGATAGATGTGTGAGACACCGGAACCTTGGATGGACATCTCGAGGAGTCGACTCACCAGGTCTTTACACGGGATGCAACGAGCATCAAACGGGTTGCAACGCCTCGGTATGTTCGAGCTGCCAGCAGGAATATCTCTCTTTCGAGTTCTGGGGGAAGGACGGGGAGCAGCTCAGGTAGTAGGCTCTGCGGCCCACTGGCATCTGGGCCTGGGGGTAGTGACATCGCCAACAGCTCCTAATTCAGGTGTAAAGGGACGGAAATCTTCACACATCGAGTAGAAATATCAGCCTACCGCCAAAGTCCTAGTACTTACGGCCCACTAGCACTTATTGACGGAACAAGTTCAGGGAACAGGCTGGGGATTCCGAGTCTGGTGACCATCCAATCACCTGCCAAATTGAGACAAATAATAGCCCATATACAATTGTGGCGCTCACTGGATTCCATAAACCCAGGTTCCGAATGAATGGGCTCACATCTTTCCCTTCCACGGAACTAGATGAACAAGAATCAGTATCTATGCAAATACCCCTGGCCGAGCGAAGTTCACTTTGTATCGAACGGCGTGCGCCGTGCTAGAGGGGCCATGCATGAGTGATCCTAATGTTACTGGACTCATTCGGATGCTACGCTCAGGTGTATTGCTGCAGTCAGCGTTCTTATGTGGCTGGTTTCGTTCAATAATCGAGCTCTGCAACTCTTTTCAAGCGTATGCTGTGGTGCACCCTCTTTTGCCCTAGTATAAAAACCCCAGGTGAGTTGTTCTCGTTCCCCATCAAAGAAGTAATGAAACTCACCCACCTTGAACGATGAAGAGGCCATTTCTCAGTTTCATCCTCGACCAATGGCCCTGGTTGAGAACGCGGATTTATTTGGCAAGAAATTCAGACCGTCGTCGTCGTCGGCGCCAACACAGGCATCGGATTTGAAGCGGCAAAACATTTCGCGCGCATGAATCCCGCAAAGCTCCTCGTCGCTTGTCGCAGCGAGAGCAAGGGCAAATCTGCCGTTTCCGGTCTGTTTGCGCATTACATGCATCGACTGGGTGGTATTCATGGTGTTAAAGAAATTGAAACCGCTACTGGATTCAACTCATGCGAGGCGTGTAAGATCGACATTGCAGATTTTGCTTCCGTGACCAGTTTTGTGGAGAATCTTCAATGGGAGTACGACCGTCTAGACATATTCAAGTTGGTCATGAATGCCGCCGTGCTGGCGAGGGAGTACGAGCAAACTGTCGATGGCTGGGAATTAAGGTCAGCCATTTTGTCTGAAGACAGTCTTCAAGTGAACCATCTTGCACGACACTCTTGTCGTTGTTGCTCCTCCTCGTCATGTATACACCGGTAGAAAGTTCCGGAGCACGTCCCACTAGGTGATCGTCCAGTGAAGTTCACTATTGTTCTCTCGGAAGATGCCTCGTAGAGGTCTGGTCACCAGACTACTAGTAGCTTGAACTAGTAGCCGTCACAACTTCGTCAAGGATTCATCTAACTCGATCACGGAGCTGAGCGGACCGAAATATAGAGATCCTTTGCCAGTGTAAGCTATATATTACTCTAGCGAAGACATGGCTAACTTCTTCTAACAAACGTCAAGGTCCAGGCGCCGTCGTTGCTTCGACACGAAGCGTGAGGTTTATTCTATCTTGATTTCTAATACCTTTCTTCGTTTGTGCGTGATAGTTCTGAACATGCTCTTTCGTACTCTTTGCAGGACGGACTCCAATCTATCACGCCCTTGACAGTTAATGGCGTCAACCCGGGCTTTTGCTATTCTAATCTGAGATGCAACATGGGCGTACACTCACGAGAATCACCAACTTCCTGATGAAGATATGTCTGGCTCGGACGTCTGAGCAAGGCAGTCGTCAGCTCATCTACGCTGCTATCGGCGGGAGGATATCATGAAAGTCGCCTATGTTAGCAATGCAGCGGTCGAAGAGTCGTCCGATTTCATGCTCAGCGAGGATGGAAAAACAATGCAAGATAACCTCTGGGTGAGTGTGTCCTGGCTAGGATTCCGTTCGCCATGTGATTGACAAGGGTCATCGCAGAGGGAGCTGCAGTCAAACGTTCGGGAGTACCTTGTTTGAATGGCAGAGAAGCCACAGTAAGGCCTCTTGCCGTCTCCCAGCTAAAGTGCGCTATAATAACTCATGCATGGATATTTAACTTTTGTCGCTTCTAGCACCATGTAGTATGCATCAGGAGAAGGTAATGTATATGCAATAGGAGGTGATGATATGCAGAAGCGAAAGCGTTTGTCAGCGTTGACGGTCAATGATAAGATAGCAAACTCGATCCTCAAGTTGAAACCGACTCGGAAGATCAGGATATCTTTCCAGATCCACGCCCTCGATGGGAGGAAATCTGGACCAGTGCTCGACGACGACGAAGCTTAGAAACATTCACTTCATGGCTCAGGTTGAAGATGAGTGAAGTAGCCATTGGGGGGAGTGTGTGCGTAGATAGTGAATAGGCATGCCTGAGGGAGCACTGTTCAGCGTTTTATGCGTTGGGTTATGAAGCAATGTGTCTTTGGAAGGGCAAGGTTTGCGAGCATATACTACTTACCGACAAATATAGTGAGCCCCGATTCTTATCCCTTCTCTTACCTGGTGCCAAACTCAATTCCATTCACATTCACATCGTACAGAAAGCTCACGATACGCTACCATCACCTACACCTACACATTCTCATTTTTTCCTTCTTTCTTTTTGCTTTTCGAAAAGTCATTGGCACTGGTTAGGTCAGGTGTCAGGCTACGAACTGGGCGGCCGAGAGTTCAACGTTCAACCGAGGACTCTGTCGAACGTCCACTTGGTGTTCTTCTGCCCAGTGTGATGGACGAGCAAAATCTGTGATGAACACACGTGAGTGGTATCACGCGGGTATGGCAAGATCCATATCCATACATTCTCGCCTTGTGCGCCCCGAGGGAGGTCCCAGACAAACACGGCGTCCGGAGACTGGAGACTTTGGGGAAACTGTTAAAAGGGCAGGGAGGGCCAAAAGCAACGGAAAACTCACTAGTACATGCCGCCGTCGACTTTGACGATGGTCCAGATCAACTGGTTGCTGGAACCGACGAGTGAGGCACCCTATCAGAGGTAGTGGTCAGCCCAGCAGGTTTATCGTCATCATGCCTCCAAGCGCACGTACTTCGAACTGATCTGCGGACACGTAGCATCCAGGGCGAAGGACACTATTCTCGATGATGACCTGGTTGCCGCCGGATCCAACGTTGATGATCCTCCACTACTAGACTAATGAGTAGGATTCCCCCACGCAGAACAGCACGAACCTTGTTGTACCTATTCCAAGGACCTTCTGTGGACGCAACGACGGGTCCGTACCGGGAAGCAGAAAGGAGGTCAATTGTGAAGTCACTGAATTCGCCATTCCGAATTTTGTATACACCGTCAGGGATGAGAGGAGCCATTGTGAGTAGAACTTGGTTGGGAGTGTGCTGGGTTGTCGGTGCACATTCGAACTGGAATGGTCCCGTATTTATGTTCACAAGGCCGGATCAGCTAGCCAAAGCGGAAACTTGCGCTGTGGAGATTAACAGGCCATTCCAAGTATTCCGAACGGGAAGCGAGATTGGCCCCTTTCTTCCTGTGGAAGTGTCTTTGTTCTGGGTTCGAGTCAGGGCGCGTTGACCGAAGCATCACCCCAAAATTTAATTGCAGATAATGATTCTGTATGTGGTTACAATAAGCGATTCTCCACTTCGAACGACTGGGCGTATACCGTAAGGCAAGCCTAGACTCGGAATAATGAACCGAATAACGAACCCACTTGAAATGATAGGATGTTGCCTTCAACTATGTTTCGCCGTTTACAAGAAATGGTGAACTTGGGGTGTTGCTTCGATCTGAAGCATTTGATATATCGTATTCTGAACACTCTGGCACTGCGATCGACCAGCCTCGCAGGAGAGTACGGCGAGAAACCTCCGAGGACGTGTTGAGTCAAATGTATAAAACGGGAAGTATCTTTGACGCGAACATGTCATGTGGGGGAGTCAGGAGGTAGAAGGTGGGCAAAAAATGAATTGATTTATAAATGGATTTGTACATAATGGTGACAATGCGGGATGATCCGGGTGTCTTTCTTCCATTCGATCAGGGGTAGAATGTTATGGTAGCGAACAACGAACCAAACTGGACTGCGAACAGTATCGATCGGTCAGATAATTGGCACGGACCAATCTATAGACCGATCAGGATTAGCAGTAACTCGAACGAAAACACTCTTACTGAATACATCGAAGCGGTCATAGTTATTCCATCCGGATAGTTCTAAACGTGCTCTTTGCGTGTGCGTTGCAGCACCGACTTCAATCTATCACGCCCTTGACAGTTAATAGCGTCAACTGGGCTTTTGATATTCTAATATGAGACGTAACATGCGGGGTACACTCACGAGAATCACCAACTTCCTGATGCCAGTGGAGACTCGGATATGTCTGGCTGGGACGTCCGAGCAAGGCAGTCGTCAGCTCATCTACGCTGCTATCAGTGGGAGGATATCATGAAATGCGCCTATGTTAGCAATGCAGCGGTCGAAGAGCCGTCTGATTTCATGATCAGCGAGGATGGAAAACCGATGGAAGATAACCTCTGAGTGAGTGTGTCCTGGCTAAGGTTCCGTTCGCCATGTGACAGTCACCGCAGAGAGAGACGATCGACATTGAGCAAGGAAGCACCTCAGCTGCAGTCAATCGTTCGGGAGTAGCTTGTTTGAATGGCAGAGAGGCCTTCATACAGCAGAGCTTCAATTGTATAACCTATGGAACTTTTGTCGCTTCTGGCACCATGTACTAGTATGCATCAAATAGGAGGTGATGATATGCAGCCTACTTCCCCTTGCTAAGATGTTCAGGCAAACAATGTTTCCGCGGGGCTCAACAGGCCGCCTCGGAAAATCCGTCTTAGATCAGAGAAGCGAAAGCGTTTGTCAGCGTTGACTGTCAATGATAAGGTAGCACACTCGATCCTTCACGTTGGAAACCGAAGACCAGGAATATCTTTCCAGTCAAATCCACGCCTTCGATCATGGGAGGTAATCTGGATTAATGCTCGACGATGACGAAGCTTGGAAACATTTAGGCCGCGCTCAGGTTGAAGATGTATGGAGAATGTTACGATAACCGAGGAAACAAACATGCTGTGCAGTTACGTGCCGGCACAGCTTGTACGTTCGGAAGTTCCCGGGGTTGCCGTCACGGCACGCGTGTCCGTACAGCACCATGCTCGAACCTCGACGACACTCGTTCTCGACGAGCACGAGCCCGACGCTAGGGGAGCCTCAAGCCAGGCATGGGGTGGCGCGGGAGAAGGGTTCTGAATGCCAAATTTGATACAAAATAACTATTTACAAGATGTAGACTACAAAAACCATCATTTTTGGGACTGCAGCAGCCCGAAACTCAGGCGGTGTGGACTGAAGACGGAGCACCTACCACGCACGGCGCGAGCCGTGCGTTGAGCTCCGGGAGGGGTGCACACGGCTCAGCAACCACTGGCAGTTCC